>JAQPZY010001388.1:1647500-1947500 GCA_029931535.1 Margaritifera margaritifera
TCGTTAACTACTTTCCAGTTAATATTATTCTGCACCCTTTGTTCAGGGAAGTCCATGTGATATTTTGAGACGTCAGTTTTAATAAAGGTAGTTTTAATACAGAAAACCATAGTGGTACTATTTTTGTGTTTATGTTGTCTTTTAATTAAGGGTGGGTGGGGTTGGGGGTTGGGTGGGGGCTCCTCAACCCAAGGTGACATGCGCTCAGTTATTATATTATATACCTTGGCAATTTTTTTTTTTACAAAGTATTAAAATAAAGTATATGCCAATCCACTTTTATCGAGAAGATCTTTTTCACCACTGTGTCGTGATAGTAGCAATGGTAAAGATTTATAGCACTTTGAAGAAATGGTGACGTACAAGCAAGCTTTGGTTGATATTCTATTTAAAAAAATTGTATTCCTTCACAAACATATATGTATGTATGTATGTATGTATGTATGTATGTATGTATGTATGTATGTATGTATGTATGTATGTATGTATGTATGTATGTATGTATGTATGTATGTAGATTTTCGCTACTAGCTTATTGACAATACTGATACTGTATGAAACTTTTACAAAATAATGAACGTGAAAAATGCTTTTTATAATTGTTGATAGTCTTTAGTTTACATCCAAATGACTTTATTAGGGCGCTATTTAAGTTTTCGCAAAATCGAAAGCCCCAAAAACCTTAATTAAAATACACGAGTATTATTGCATTCATTTTGACAGTTTCATACCATGCATTACATATTGCTTAAATACCTTTTTTTATACCTTTTTAAAGTGAAGGTTCGAACGGCAACAGCAGAGAACACTAATATACGAAACGGTTGTTATGTTTTTTTAACTTTTTATGTCATGCTGGATCTCACAAACAATACAATACGTGACAGATAGCATAACCTAACTAGTTACGCTTTTGCTTTTTTGTTCTTTCTTAACTGAAATGATAACGATTGGACTGCTCTCTCTCTCTCTCTCTCTCTCTCTCTCTCTCTCTCTCTCTCTCTCTGCACAATTAATGTTCGCTTCGCACCTTTGCGGTCCTAGGTTGGATTCCCAGCTCCTGTACGTGCTAGGGTAAAGTGGTTGCGCGTCTACGATTGGTCTTTTCTACAGGTTTGCCGTGGGAACTTGTACAATTGACGTTAAATGTTAAATAAAGTTTAAAGCTGCATTTCCTCGTAATGAGTTTTTTTTTAAATCGTTAATTGAGATAATAACATTACATAATGTCGTGGCTTTCCCAATAAATAATAATGGAAATATTTTGTAAAATTGTACACCAGTGTCAAGGGGCGAATCCGAGAGTGGCCCTGCACTGTCTGGCAGATAAGATACCATGTAAATGTCATAGGGTGATTTCCAGTATGTTGTTCGTCACACACGCGTATCACGATGTAAACAAATTGCAAATTTGGCGAGGCACACACAACCGTACGCATAACTAGGGACCTGAAAAGCAAAGTTTAGAGCAGGTGGAATCACAGGCCCAAGTGTTATTATCAGACAATCTGTGTCCGGCCTGAAAAACTGTTCTACCTGCAAAAGTGTGTTTAACTGAATAAAAACCAAGACAATCATCTGATACACCACATATTTGTTCTTGCTGTTGTTATTATTGTTGGAGAGAGAGAGAGAGAGAGAGAGAGAGAGAGAGAGAGAGAGAGAGAGAGAGAGAGAGAGAGAGAGAGAGAGAGAAAGAGAGTGAGGAGTGAGAGTTGGTTTGGTGTACAACAGCACATCAAGGTTATCTGACACCTTGCTGCCATAGGCATACATTAAAACCTTGATCAATATTAGTAATCAGCCCAGCCAATCATACATCTTATTATCTCATTCCAACCAATCATACATCTTATTGTCTCATCCCAGCCAATCATACATCTTATTGTCTCATTCCAGCCAATCATACATCTTATTGTCTCATTATATATGTGACTATTCTGCAACATGTTCCTAATTAGATATGTCAAAGATCATGCTGTAGCGTACTAACGGGGGGAGGGGGGGGGGGCGGACGAGGCGGTTGCCCCGGGCGCCAGAGGTCTTGCGGCCCCAAAACAGCTGATACAAATTCGGGCCTCGTATTCTGGCCTTTGGGCCATCATCATCGCCCCCGGCGCCATTTACGCCTAGTACGCCACTGAGATCATGATAACGTAAGCATACATATAAAGTTTACTCAAATTCTGTTGAGAAATACACCCACATTTCAGCCATTCATATGCCACATAACTTTATTTATTCAAGATGTTACTGCTCATAAAAAAAATTCAAGTTATTGGGTGACAGAAATTTGCGTACCAATTTGATATAATTACAAAATTCTATCAAGGCATTGAAACGGGCACACATGCTGGTCAAAATTGCACCATATGACACAGAGAACTAGAAACTATTAGTTCATAATACCAGAAAGGAACTAATAAAAAGTACTAGTGTTCATTCTCTTCAAAAAGGCTGTTCTTGCAGCGTGTAATCGATTTTTAAGCTTCATAACTTTACGAATCGTGTAAACTATAAAGCTCAGTTCTTATCACAATCTGATCGAATATACAGCCTCTAGAGTAGCTTGACAATCTGATCGAATCTATAGATTCTAGAGTAGCTTGACAATCTGATCGAATCTACAGCCTCTAGAGTAGCTTGACAATCTGATCGAATCTACAGCCTCTAGAGTAGCTTGACAATCTGATCGAATCTACAGCCTCTAGAGTAGCTTGACAATCTGATCGAATCTACAGCCTCTAGAGTAGCTTGACAATCTGATCGAATATACCGCCTCTAGAGTAGCTTGACAATCTGATCGAATCTACAGCCTCTAGAGTAGCTTGAAAATCTGACGCCAGATCACCGTATTTAAACTGAAAGATAGTATAGACTCTCTTACAAATTTTTTTTAGGAATCTGTTTAGAACTACATTTTTCGTGGTAGTTTGTCAATTCTGGTTACAGATCTCATTTACTTATGTAAAGGTGACGCTTACAAGCAAGTTTGTCGGATAGATTGATGATTTAAGCTTACTTTTGATAAAATCTGCCTTAAAGAGTACATTCTAGAGTGGTAACAAGCTCGGTCAAGTAGATGCCAGATCACTTCTTTAACAGGCACATATTTTAATAAAAATTATGCTCAGATATAAAAATATTTAGCTAACTGGAAGGGAGACGGGGGTGGGCGGAAGATTTATGGGCCTTATGTTCTCAAATACTAGTATCACGGAACAGGTCATAAATTACACTGTATAGATCTACGTACATGAATTTGCTTAACTTTTTCAAATTTAATTTGTGTGTATTTTCCTATGAAGTTCTTATTCAATGAAGATCTTATAATCGAAGTACATGGCAGCACGTATCCATGAAAATTACACTAATCGAAGTACATGGCACGTATCCATGAAAATGACACTAATTGAAATACATGGCACGTATCCATGAAAATGACACCAATCGGAGTTCATGGCACGTATCCATGAAAATGACACTAATCGAAGTACATTGCACGTATCTATGAAAATTACACTAACCAAAGTGCATTGCACTTATCCATGAAAATGACACTAATCGAAGTACATTGCACGTATCTATGAAAATGACACTAATCAAAGTGCATTGCACTTATCCATGAAAATGACACTAATCGAAGTACATTGCATGTATCCATGAAAATGACACGACAATTGCACATGACCCAGAGAGTTGTTTTTCGAAGAATGTTCAAGGACTTCCAAAAGTTTTCAAGAAATATTTTTTCTTACAGAAATTGCTCTTACTCCATTTGTTACTTTGTGTATCACTGCATAATTGGGTACAAAAAAAGATCAAAACACATTACTAGTTAGCGCACCACTATAGCAAGAGACACTAATCCATCTCGTAACTACCCGTGTCATGTATCATTTTAATCGATCCACCCAGTTTTATCCCGTTTCATATATTTATTTATTCATTATTTTTTGGAAAATACATAAACAACATCAATTCTGAATTCTAAAAGTGCTATATTTATTTTATATTCCATCTAATAAATTCAACGAGTTTTACAAAACTTCAAGGATTTTTTCTACAAATGCAATGACTTTACAAAGGTGAAACCAATGTTTTCAAAATTCAGGAGTTTTCAAGGCAACCCCTCAAATCCCGAGATTTTTCAAGGATGTACAAACCATATTACATAACTTTCAAGACATGACATATTCATAAATTTGTACATACACTCACTGTTTAACAGTTTCTTTCACAGACTTTCTAATAAAACACTAAAGTTTATATGAAAATTAACAGCTTGATATAAATCAAAATTGGAACTTACCAGTCAACTTCAACATTTCCTTCTGAATTAACTGTGTCTAGACATTTCCTCATTTTCACAGTTACATGAGATCTAAAAATATTATCTTGGATAAACCCATGCCTTAAAATAGTAACAAGGAATCCCAACCGTGATTAACCTATCCCAAACGTTTCAACATTTTACCTGTACATATTTATTTAGTGACATATCAGAACATGTTTAGCCATTTTTATATTTCAATATAATGAAATGAAGTTTATGTCATCGTCAAACTGTCATGTGGTCGGATTTCATCCAATCCTTAGAACATAGATATATCGGGAAGCAATGCTCCTAACCATCTTCCATCAGTGTTGCTTCATCTGTAAACCTACGATCTGAGAGGGTTGGAATCTTACCCTCGGATCAGCCTGGGTCGGCTACCATTGTGTCTTCTTGAGCAAGGAACTTTTACTCCAATTGCAAAGACACTAAATAGTCTACTTGTGTTGCTGTGACGTAAGACAATGATGATATAAAGTTGTTTTTACCATGTTTGTTGGACCCAAATCCTATTTAAATTGGGTATCCAGAGTGGTAAGAAGCTCAGCCAGTCAGGTACAAGATTACCTCATTAATATCCATTGATCTCTATCATAACAAAATTCATCCAACACTTTCATAAAATAAGACTATTTAACAAGTTTGTTCAAAATATAATCATAAATATAGTTGCTAGTACTGACATGTGCAGCCAATCAAATGCAAAATCACACCATAATCATACTCAAAAGGTACATATAAGTCATTAATATGTAAATACATGGTAGCAAGAGCATGTCAGAAACATTCAGCAGTGTGCACAATCGGAACATCCTCGGCTATTTCTGCGAGATAAAAATATGCCTCGCATGTATGTCGGCGCAGTAATTTACAGAAAAATCATGCATTCTGTTTTCCGGAAATTTCTTCGCAAAAAAGAAACCTCAATCAATTCGGACCACCTCGGCTATTTATACGATTGGATTGACCGTAGGTTTGATCGAGAAGTTGCGAATGAAAAAAAGAAACTCTTCAGTCAATAGTTGTTTTGCAAATAGCCGAGGTTATCCGAACGGCAGTTATCGACATACATTCGAAGTATGATCCGTAGGATTGGCATTGAAGTTGCGAATGCAGTGTGCATTGCCAATCGAAACATCCTCTTCCTTTTCCATCAAATCGAGAAACAAACTTCGGATGTACTTCGCCGCCATTAAGAACTATATTCGGAGCTACTTTTGTTCACATGGCACAATATGGCGGCGGAAGGAGACATGTCACAATCAGAACATTGTCGGCCTTTTCTGTCGCAACATTGTGGTGCACTCCGACGGAGGCGAATAACCAAACCCATCAAATGTATGTGTATTCCTACAATTACATAAGAGGTTATTTCTTGTGTTACGATTCTATGGCTCGAACAAACGTAACATAAAGAAAGTGAAACCAACAATGTTTGTAAAAATCAACAAACAATTTATTCTAAATAATTAATGTGAAAATCAAAATACACTTACAGTATCGTGCATTAAAATCCAAATAATCCAACAATTATTAGTGTCCTAATCACAAGTCCTGTATATATAGAAACTATAAAATGTTCCAAATGAACGAATGTTCCAAGTTAATGAATGTTCCAAATGAATCTTCGTAATGAACGAATGTTCCGAAAGAATGATGGTTCCGAATGAATGAGTCTGTAATGTTCCGATGTACCAACGATAATGTAATCCAGATCATCTTTGAGAATGTTCACAGGCATCCCAGAAAGTCTTAAATATAACTCCAAATGTTAGTGAGTACTCCAGGTAGCTCTGATGAATGGTCCAATCAATAATTCCTTTCGAATTATCTATTCAGCATGGCATTACAGCATTACAGGATTCCAGCACGGCTATTATTTTAAACAATCTGATGATTCCAAAAGCTGATCGTAAAAACAGATCTTTTCAACTCAAGATTTAAAATGGAATGAATATAATTCGTATTTCCAGGTCTTTTATACATTTTGCAAATGGCACATTTCACAATAGGAAACGTGTCATATTACGACCCAGAATGCTATACTAAATGCGTCTATTTAATGGAAAGGTACTCCAGGTACAGTAAACAGCTCTGACCTTGAACAAAAGGTCAGTCAACATGTTGTTATTTGATTGATAGTACAACTAAACCCACCTTAAATATGACTCAATATTTGACACAATTTTAAAGTACAGTCATAGGCCAAAAGTTTAGGCACATTATAGATTCCATATGCATAATTCCGTAACACTCGACTTGACGGAAATTACCGAGCGATGTTCAGATTGTATGCATTGCAAGCCCTCCGGTCTATGGTTTATAAATGTCGCATGTTCACAGGGTGTTTTCGAAAGGTGCACTGATTCAGTCATTCCTTAGATTACAGTGGTCCCCAGCACGGTGCCCTCGGGCGCCATGGCGCCCGCCAAGGTTTTTTGTGTGCCCGCGAAAGCGGTTATAATGAATAATAATAATTTTTTAAAAATGGGTCAAGTTAATTGGTTGGTTCCCGCCACTCTCTCAAAAACTCACAAATGTGCCTGTAGGAACAAAAAGGTTAGTGACCCCTGCCTTAGAAGATAGACCCCCATTCCTTGCCATATTATCAGCTTCATTTTTTTCTTCAATTACGGGTGTTTTGATGCCATTATTAAGTTATGTCTGTTTGAAATTTAGCAAGGTTTAGACACTGCATTTTTAAAATTGCTTCGAGAGTTTCCTTCCTCGGGAGAGGAGCCGCAGTGGATAAGCGGTTAAGCCGTTAGACTCGTGACCAGAAGGTTGCGGGTACGATTGCTACCATCAGGTCCTCTCTGATTAACTACGGTGGTGTGTACTTGGAGGAGGCACATTGCTCTACCTGCCCCGGCACGATATTAATGTATTGTAGTTGCGTAAAACACCAAATGCAAATAGTATGCAAGTACTTGCTTCTCCAATAAGCAAATCTCATAAAATCTCTGTATTGGTTCTTTCGTTAAAATAGTGTCGAGCCGAGAGAAACTTACCGTCCGCTACGTTCCTTTTCACCCGTATCTGCCTTCGACAATAGTTCGTCGTTTTTCACGAATATGCATAAATAAAACTATATCATGAACAACACACTGTTTCTATTGTTATGATACCATTTGGACTCCTCGATAGCTTTATAGAGTGTAATGGATACGTCCTAAAGCATAAAAGAGAGCGTGAAATGAAAGGATGTTTCTATTGAACTTATCAAGAATACTTATTAGAGCTCTGAGAAAGTTTTAACGTTTGTACGTTATGTCATCTATGGCTTACAATACGCTAAGGCATTTTAATATATTTAGACTCTGTAACAGGATCGTGTGTTCATATATGAGCACTAACAACTGCAATTAGAAGATCTACTGTCACTATCAATTTTATTTACTTACCATTCCCACAGTAACATGTGGGGATCGATTTGAACACTACATTCCCAGTATTTCCAACTCTTTAATTTTAGTGCATCATCAAACTGAAATATTGCATCTTTTATAAACGACTAAAACGTTTTATTGCTATGAAATAAACTATACATCTCTAGAAGTACACCTTGATTGAATGAAAATTAACTGTCAAACAGTTTCAATGTTAATACATTTTGTTCAGTGCAAGGTATCAAGAACTTCAACTTGAGTCTGCACTTCAGTTAACAGTTTCTTGAATATGAAACCAGGCTACGCGTTTTGATAGACAGAACATGCGCAGCTGCAACATTACGTGAGCATCTTAGTAACCGCCAGGCAAGGTCGTCGATCCACTTCGTTCTACATCGATCCTTGCCATCTGTATTTAGTCGAAAGAGTATGACCAATCAGAGAACTCGTTACATGCATTACGCATCCAATATGGTGACTTCCATCATATTCACCTGCCTTGTCTTGAAAGAAAAAATAGTTTGTAAACTTTAAGTAAATAAATAAAATGAATGAAACAAGTATAATTATTGACGGAGGCAGCTATGATTATTCCAAACTATCTTCTTGTGTAACTATAACGTGCAATCCGATTACACCAGTTTTTTTTGGGCTGCATCCAATTAGAAAGCGGATGAGTAAATCTTGTTTCGCTAAGCCAAAAAATGTCAATTGTCGATATGTAACGAAGTGGATCGAGTGACCCTTGGTTAGCGAACTGCTTAATAATGTAATTGATAATGTAACAATTTCGTTGGTGATACCTCACCGAACAAAAAAGCGTGGTAGCACGCCTGGGTCCAGATTCTCGTGCAAGGCTTTCATACCTTTTGTCACGATAAATTTAACCATGGTCATTACTGAGGCCAGATAACAAAAGAGATTACCCATTGATCCATCCGCACGCTAACCTCTTTCCTAAAAAGGTGATAATTGAAATCGATATAACTAAGCTGGGTGATGGAGTAAGTGACTCTATATATTTGAAGATAGTACAAATAAAACGATCAACGTCAGTGATGTTTGACTTTTTTCCTGTTCTATGTAAAAGTAAAAGCGGTTAAAATACTTTCTTCGTTTTATTTTTCTTCCTATAATCGCTTTCAATTTAATCTACGCGTACAGAACAGTAAAACATGAACGATAAATACTTTCCGAGAAACATTATGAAAAAATACTCTATAATGTAAATTTTATGCTAATTTATAGTTTAAAAATGACGAGGTATTTCTTTCTTAAATAGCAATTAAATTTTGGGAATTTTCTTCCTGTTGTTACTGAGAGCACGATATCCATATTATTAACCTTTCTGTTAATTAATAAGTATGGGATTCACGAAAAGTTTTCAAGACTGTTTTAATGACCGAAAACGTTAGTGTTAAGCTTGATACATGCTTGTTGCGAGGTTCTTTTAAAAACACAGAGAAAGGACAGCATAGCTTTAAAATTCTTTAATGTGACTTCTCTGATTCTACAACCCAGAATGCCTGATAAACCATAAGGCACTTATTTCAACTGGGGATCAAATTAACAAGATATTAATTATGACTGACATGAACTCCAACGTTTCCAGAGTCAGTTTGGTGTTAACGAGAATAGCTTTGACATTAAAATAAATAATCAACACTAAAATAAATATTCAACCCATGCAGCCCTGGCATGGCTGCAACTAAATTGACGCAGGGTCACACATGTCTAACATCTATTCTAGAAACATGTATCATTATAATCCTTTCATAACAGGCTCTTAACAATGCTTTATTGTATAGATCAGTGGTCCCCAACGCGGTGCCAGCGAGCGCCATGGCGCCCGCCAAGGTTTTTTTGTGTGCCCGCGGAAGAGGTTATAATGAATAGTAATAATAATAATAATAATGGTTCAAGTCAATTGGTTGGTGCCCGCCACTCTCTCATAAACTCACAAATGTTCCGTTAGGCACAAAAAGGTTGGGGACCCTGGGATAGATCGTAGAATGCATCGAAGTATATCAGTTATTGTAACTGAGGTATTTTTTTAAAATCATGTCGCATTATTATTATTAGTAGTAGTAGTAGTAATAGTAGCAGTATTGTACAGTAGAAACTGCGCGGTAGCTCAGATGGTAGAGCTTTGGATTCGCCGGAGCCATCTGCCTCGGTGTGCACTTGTAAATCTGTTGTATGTTCTGATAAAAAGCAGTCAACCAGCCAAAATAGCTCAGGGGCCACTCACTAGATTGGCAGCACTAACAACTAGTTTCGATCACAAGTTCAGGCACGTGCGAGAATAAGCGATCGCCTATTGAAGGTGGGTCGTCTTCTTCGGCTCACCGGTTCACTTCACCTCTCAGATTACACATGACAAGCAGAGAGTACTGAATTTAAGTTGTGAGAAACTTGTTGTAAAGCATAACATAAAATGAATTACCTTAAACTGGCAACTTATCCGCCTGTTGTTGTATAAGTAATATCATTATTTTTTGTGTTCATTCCCTTCTCTTTGTTGCTCCAACTACCGCTTTGGTGGATGCACTTGTGTGTAATATGCCATTTGTTTTAAAACAAATAAACATTATATGTAAGATTTTATCAAAAGTAACGATTGTAGTCAAAAAGTAAATATGCAGAAAGAGTGTGAAAAGCATATTAGCTCAGTTGGTAAACTTGTTTGTAAACTTTAAATAAATAAATAAATAAATACACATGACAAGCAGAGATGAGATCCTTGCCATCTGTATTTAGTTGAAAGAGTATTTTGAACAAGTACCCTCTTATGGATGAAAAAGTTACTGCCTGTAGCAAGTGTAATCAAATGACCAATCAGAGAACTCGTTACATACATTACGCATTCAATATGGTGACTTTAATCATATTCACCTGCCTTGTCTTGAAAGAAAAACTTGTTTGTAAACTTTAAATAAATAAATAAATAAATAAATAAATAAATAAATGAATAAATAAATAAATACATAAAATGAATGAAAGAATTATAATTATTGACGGAGGCAGTTATGATTATTCCAAACTATCTTCTTATGTAACTGTAACGTGCAATCCGATTGCACCAGTTTTTTTCCAGCTGCATCCAATTAGAAAGCGGATGAGTAAATCTTGTTTCGCTAAGCCACAAAATGTCAATTGTCGATATGTAACGAAGTGGATCGAGTGACCCTTGGTTAGCGAACTGCTTAATAACGTAAGTGATAATGGTTTTGAATACAACCGTTATGGCACAAATGAAGATATAATTAAACTGAGAATAGAACAAGCTAGTGCAGCATTTGCCTGTTAACATTTTGTTTTAAATTGAAAGACAAAAGCAGTTACATAAACTTTAAATTCATAAATTGGTACAAATATTTCCGAATAGAAGCATGTAACAATTTCATTGGTGATACCTCACCGGACAAAAAAGCGTGGTAGCACGCCTGGGTCCAGATTCTCGTGCAAGGCTTTCATACCTTTTGTCACGATAAATTCAACCATGGTCATTACTGAGGCCAGATAACAAAAGAGATTACCCATTGACCCATCCGCACGCTAACCTCTTTCCTAAAAAGGTGATAATTGAAATCGATATAACTAAGCTGGGTGATGGAGTAAGTGACTCTATATATTTGAAGATAGTACAAATAAAACGATCAACGTCAGTGATGTTTGACTTTTTTCCTGTTCTAAGTAAAAGTAAAAGCGGTTAAAATACTTTCTTCGTTTTATTTTTCTTCCTATAATCGCTTTCAATTTAATCTACGCGTACAGAACAGTGAAACATGAACGATAAAAACGTCATACTATATAATGTAAATTTTATGCTAATTTATAGTTTAAAAATGACGAGGTATTTCTTTCTTAAATAGCAATTAAATTTTGGGAATTTTCTTCCTGTTGTTACTGAGAACACGATACCCATATAATTAACCTTTCTGTTCATCAATAAGTATGGGATTCACGAAAAGTTTTCAAGACTGTTTTAATGACCGAAAACGTTAGTGTTAAGCTTGATACATGCTTGTTGCGAGGTTCTTTTAAAAACACAGAGAAAGGACAGCATAGCTTTAAAATTCTTTAATGTGACTTCTCTGATTCTACAACCCAGAATGCCTGATAAACCATAAGGCACTCATTTCAACTGGGGATCAAATTAACAAGATATTAATTATGACTGACATGAACTCCAACGTTTCCAGAGTCAGTTTGGTGTTAACGAGAATAGCTTTGACATTAAAATAAACATTCAACACTAAAATAAACATTCAACCCATGCAGCCCTGGCATGGCTGCAACTAAACTGACGCAGGGTCACACATGTTTAACATCTATTCTAGAAACATGCATCATTATAATCCTTTCATAACAGGCTCTTAACAATGCTTTATTGTATAGATCAGTGGTCCCCAACGCGGTGCCAGCGAGCGCCATGGAGCCCGCCAAGGTTTTTTGTGTGCCCGCGGAAGAGGTTATAATGAATAGTAATAATAATAATAAAAATGGTTCAAGTCAATTGGTTGGTGCCCGCCTCTCTCTCATAAACTCACAAATGTTCCGTTAGGCACAAAAAGGTTGGGGACCCCTGGGATAGATCGTAGAATGCATCGAAGTATATCAGTTATTGTAACTGAGGTATTTTTTTTTAAACCATGTCGCATTATTATTATTATTATTAGTAGTAGTAATAATAGTAGTAGTAGAAGTAGCAGTATTGTACAGTAGAAACTGCGCGGTAGCTCAGATGGTAGAGCTTTGGATTCGCCGGAGCCATCTGCCTCGGTGTGCCCATGTGAAATGTGTTGTATGTTCTGATAAAAAGCAGTCAACCAGCCAAAATAGCTCAGGGGCCACTCACTAGATTGGCAGCACTAACAACTAGTTTCGATCACAAGTTCAGGCACGTGCGAGAATAAGCGATCGCCTATTGAAGGTGGGTCGTCTTCTTCGGTTCACCGGTTCACTTCACCTTTCAGATTACACATGACAAGCAGAGAGTATTGAATTTATGTTGTGAAAAACTTGTTGTAAAGCATAACGTAAAATGAATTACCTTAAACTGGTAACTTATCCGCCTGTTGTTGTATAAGTAATATCATTATTTTTGTGTTCATGACCTTCTCTTAGTTGCTCCAACTACCGCTTTGGTGGATGCACTTGTGTGTAATATGCACTTGTGTGTAATATGCACTTGCGTGTAATATGCCATTTGTTTTAAAACAAATATACATTATATGTAAGATTTTATCAAAAGTAACGATTGTAGTTAAAAAGTAAATATGCAGAAAGAGTGTGAAAAGCATATTAGCGCAGTTGGTTCAGCGTCGGATTTGTAACTATAGGGTCACAGGTTCGATATGCACTGACGCTAGTACGGGACGGCTGCATTAATGTATCCTTGCTTGGCTGCTGGTTGATTTTTAACGGGACTTTAGCACATTATTATTAGAATATAGCAGAAATTCAGTTACTTTGTTTCTTGTAATGTGTTCTTTTTTTTATTCAGCCTTAGGTAGAAAAGCTAAATGAGTATATAATAAAAAGGTTACTGCATTTGTATGGGAAAATATGAACTCGTTTTTCTGAGCTATACTGCACTCCTGACGTCGTGCAGTATAGCTAAAAAAAACTCGTTCATATTTTCCCATACAAATGCAGTAACCTATAATTATTATATACTCATTTTTTTCTCCATTAACTTTGCATTGTCAGAATCGTGCAGTATTTCTCCATACTGCACTTCTTCATACTGCACGATTCGTGTGTCTAAAAATAGTATCGCGTGTTAGGAACTACTTTTTATTGTAAACAAACAATGTACGCAAATGTAGCAGACACCGGAGCTTTTACTTTAGTAGATTTGTCTGTGGATGAACTAAACAAGCTGTTTGAGAGTACAGATAATAAAGCTGACGATGTGGATGAATTCATTGAGTCACAAAAGAATCTTTCAACCAAGCAAGTGAATGAACGTGATATTCACAATGTACTGCGGTGGCTTTATGACAACAAACGTGAGGCATTATGATTCCAAACTATCAATGGCAGGACAGTAACACATGTGTAAGCTAGCATGCTGTCGAGACCAGTCGCTCTAGCTACATGTACATCGTACGTAATAGACCCAGCTAATAACAACTAAAAGAGCAGAATTTAGTTGAATCTACAGAAAAACAAAATCCCTCCATTCCAGATCAACTGGGAAAGTAGTTCCAAGGCGCAGTCATTCACAATATGACTCAAAATCTAAGTTTTAAGTAGACCAAAATGAGATTTCTTTTTTAAACAAATCACTGAGCGAGCGGTACTCTACCAAGTTCAAAGGTCAATGGGCGGTGCCATGTGCGCATGAATACTGTTACTGTGTATTGGTTTAACTTCGGTTGTGTATTTACTTTAGAATATAGCAGAAATTCAGTTACTTTGTTTCTTGTAGTGTGTTCTTTTTTTTTATTCAGCCTTAGGTAGAGAAGCAAAATGAGTATATAATAAAAAGGTTACTGCATTTGTATGGGAAAATATGAACTCGTTTTTTTGAGCTATACTCCTGACGTCGTGCAGTATAACTCAGAAAACTCGTTCATATTTTCCCATACAAATGCAGTAACCTATAATTATTGGCTATATATTATGCTTAGGGAACCCTGCGATTAATAATCCGAGTGGATCCTGTTATAGCCTTAATTATTCATACAGATATAATCAAATAAATGATGGTCACAGTCCTCCATAAAATCTTGATTGATTTAGAAGTAAACACCTAATGTATACCATTATTCTCTCTCTCTCTCTCTCTCTCTCTCTCTCTCTCTCTCTCTCTCTCTCTCTCTCTCTCATAAAATTAAGCGATATGGGTTATTGTGAAACAATGATTGCCAACAATAGATAAAAAATATATATCTGTACGGGGAAACTACTATATGATATTTTGACTTGTGAATGTAGAAAAATATTCTTTATGTTGATACGAATTTTAAGGCACGGCGCTGTTAGATGTTGCTCATTCTAAGCGTCTTCAGAGTTAGACGTCGACAAACTGTCCGATTATGTCTAAGGTCCAAACTTGTAAATACTTATATTGCTACGTGAGTCATTCAGGTAGCCGTGTATGTTTATTGCTATAGTGACTTCATTTGTATACTACCTGAAACCAACAGCAGTTCCGACGTCACATTGTGTAAATGAGATTAGGCCAAAGTACAATAATTACTTCAGCACTTTCCGTACAAGTAGGTACACAGAAATCTGATCTTAAAACGTGCTTACCTGGGTAACCAGCGAATGTATTGATATGCATTTTTCTTTTTTGCATTGACTTATTTTAAAATGTACTACCAAATAAACTTAAGTTAAATGTTCATTCCATTTTCAGTGCAGATATGTACATTCTTCAGTTTTGACGGATTTCGTTTTATCACTGCTTTTCCTTTTTTATATACAGTTAACTGATTTGTCAAACTCGGGAAGAACTGTATTTCCAGGAGGATAACTTCGGACAATTTTTCGCGCCTTTGCATACATACATACATACATACATACATACATACATACATACATACATACATACATACATACATACATACATACATACATACATACATACATACATACATATTTTCAGACTGAACTGATCTATGGCTACTCAGTTTGAATCCATCTAAAACTGAATGCATCATCAGTGGCGGCGCGAGGGTTCTCGGCGCCCGGGGGCAATGTTCATTAGTGGCGCCTTTACTGAGGCGCCCGGGGGCAATGTTCTTTAGTGGGGCCCTTTTTTGCCAAAGAGAACAGTTTTTATGTCAGTTGCCAACCTCCACCTCACCCTCATCTAAGCCTCGGTTTTATCTGCAAAAACAAAGCTCCCGACGGAGCCCCCCCCCCCTTGTTAGGCGCCCGGGGGCAATTGTCCTTCCCCGACCCCCCCCCCCCCCTTGCGCCGCCACTGTTGATCATTTTTACCAACCTGGAACTGAACTATTTACCTATCTTGAAATATATATGGAGTGAAAATTCGATTATTTTGGTTACATTTCATTGTCAGCTCGGATTCACTTTAAATTCAAAAAGATCTAGGTCAAATCACATTTACTATATTATTCAGTCTGTCTCAGGTCGCATTGTGCACCGAACAAATTTAAATGTATTCTTTCATTGGGCACAGAACAAATTTAAATTCATTCTTTCATTGGACACCGAACAAATTTAAATTCATTCTTTCTTTGGGCACAGAACAAATTTAAATTCATTCTTTCATTGGGCACCGAACAAATTTAAATTCATTCTTTCATTGGGCACCGAACAAATTTAAATTCATTCTTTCATTGGGCACCGAACAAATTTAAATTCATTCTTTCATTGGGCACCGAACAAATTTAAATTCATTCTTTCTAAAAATAACTCAGAAAATTGTACCAATCTGACATCCAATATAGCGGCCACTGCAGCCATCTTGAAAATCTTGTTATTGCTACTCATCAGTCCGTTAGCACAAGTTTGTTATCGCTACTCCTCCTAAACTACTTTGAGGATTGCCATGGAACTTTACACATACATTCATCCCATTCTCTAGTTGGTCCTAGATGAAAATGGTGCTGCTCGCACATCCAATATGGCCGCCACAATGGCCATCTTGAAAATCTTGTTATTGCTATTCCTCTTGAATGGATGGTCATATGAACATGGCATTTTCACTAAAAGACTTCTTATCACGTTTAGTGTTTACTAAATGAAAATGGCGCAGATCTGACATCCAATATGGGCGCGTTGGCAGCCATCTTAAAAATCCTGTTATCGCAACTTCTCAGGAATGGATGGTCATATTCATATGGGGTTTGCACTAAAAGACTTCTTATGATGTCTAGTTCGTTTTAAATGAAAATTGTACGAATCGAAATGTTATAACGAAATAGTATTTCGAAATAACTAAATAGTATTTCGAAATAACGAAACAGCATTTCGTTTAATAGAATATATTTCGTTAGAACGAAATAAAAAATATTTGCAGCCATGTCAATTAAGGGGCTCCGTAATAAGCTGCTAGATTAGTTTCGGTTTACCAATATATACAAGTAGAGAGGCACTTATTTTGAATGAGGTTGGCCTATTCTTTAGCAGAGAATAAACAATACAAAATCTGTATAAGTTTTGCAATTATATTACAGCTGTACTTCTAACCTAAGCTCAAGATGCAATATACTATACTTTAAAAAACTCCAGCAATCAACAATCTCTCTCTTATATATCCATCTTTTTCAAACAATCAGTATATCTATCTAACTAACTACCCGCCATACTCTCTCTCTCTCTCTCTCTCTCTCTCTCTCTCTCTCTCTTTCTCATTTTCTTCATATATATTTACATTGCGAAATTGATTGCATATGCCTCTTGCCTGCATGCCAATATTTCTATAATGGAGAGAAATTGATTGTAAATACATCTTGCCTGCATGCCAATATTTCTATAACGGAGAGAAATTGATTGTAAATACATCTTGCCTGCATGCCTATATTTCTATAATGGAGAGAAATTGACTGTATATACCTCTTGCCTGCATGCCTATATTTCTATAATGGAGAGAAATTGATTTTATATACCTCTTGCCTCCATGCCTATATTTATATAATGGAGAGAAATTGATTGTATATCCCTCTTGCACCTTGGTGAAAGCAGTAAAACACATGTTAACTTCATGAAATTAAACTCCTCTGAAGATTGCATTCTTTGCCTCCCCTTGCGTCAATGGGTGGATAGTTTAATAGATTTGGTGCAGTGCAAGGAACCAGAATCCGGTTCTAGAAAGTACATGCCCTTGGATCACGTGCCCCTTCCCATTGTGAAGTATTTATATTTGCTAAATGTGACCCATTGCAGGGCATTCAGTACAGATGTAACCCAGTACAGTGCTTTCACATACTTCAGGAACAAATCTACAAATATTCGGACCACAATATCCAAAATTGGTATTTGCATACAGTTTACTAGGAACTGTCGGGAATTATGACCCTCGTTCCAAAGAAATTAAGTAATTAAGTGCAGACACCCAAAAGCATGACTTCTTGGAAGTAACCAAAGAAGATGCATGAGTAAATAAAATATACACAGTAATATCTTACTTACCGATGTAATTGATTTAAAAGTGCATAAATTAAATTCTTGAAGACATATGAAATACATTTCAGCTGCAAAGTACATTGTTAACACACTTCAAAAGTTTGCAGCACCTAAAATTGCTTAGTACCATTATTTTAATGCACTTAATTGTCACACAATACACAGTTGATAGGCCAGAATATGCAAAAATATAAAATAAAATTGAAATATTTTCTGTTTTGGGTACTGAAAATAGCGGCATTTATATGAATGTAATAAATAGAAAAGCAGGCAATTTAGAGATAGCTTGTTTGTCCTTGATCATATTCAACTGTTCTATGCATTTTTATCTTAATTACAACCGGAGTAAACTTTAATTTCATATTCCACTGCTCTTTTGCATACATAAATAGTTGCAATAATGGGTAAGGCGCGAGGCGGATAAAAGAGGAAAAGTGATTTTTTTTAAATATTTCAAATTCTATCACTTTGGCCACGAATACCAATACTATTTCGTTGCATTTAATTCAACTCAAAAGATTAAAATATTACATTCTTCGTGAATATGGATCCAAACTACTGATTTGGAAGATACATTTGAGTTATTTATAAAACGAGATGCTGTCATCCAAATGCAGCACAATCATCAGCCTCTTTGGATAATGACTAACTTAATACTGAATTAACTTTTATTTTAAGAAAACGAACACAGATGGTTTGTAGAGATCAACTTGTCAAAGTAACAGAAAACCTTTTCTTATAGTCAACGCTGCTCGTATTTCGAACTATATGCAAAATTTATTTCGATATAGTCCGTGTAACCAGGAAGCTGGTATTGTATTTATTTATTTATTGTGTTTTTTTTTTTTTTTTGCTTGCACGTAATTACAGTTTTCTTTCTGTCCGTCCTTACTTCCATCCTGGAGTGCAATACATTTACCTCCTTACCAAACAATAGTATCTGTATGCTTTTGCTATAAACAGAGATGACATAATACCGATATGTACTTCTTTTGGAACCCACTTTATATTTTAATACAGAGCTGCTAGGGTGATTACGGACAAAGATGTATGTATATATGCTAGGGTGATTAAGGACAAAGATGCATGTATATAACTAATTCTGATTCTTCTTTTATTTCATAGTTTATCTTATTTATTTTCGAATTCTGGAGGACCATCAGTGGCGTACTAAGGGTAAATGGCGCCCGGGGCGACGATGATGGCCTAAAGGGCCAGAATATGAAGCCCGAATTTTTATCAGCTGTTTTGGCGCCCCAAGACCTCTGGCGCCCGGGGCAATTGCCCCGTCCGCCCGCCCCCCCCCCCTTTAGTACGTTACAGAGGACCATTATGCAATGTGCGAAGATAAATCTGTTCAAAGCTGGGTTTTTTTTTCTTGTTTCTTTATTTGAGAAAGCGACAGATAACTGTGACAAAGTATGGTAGATATATTGAACATTGTATTATTCATGTTTCTTTGTCGGATTTTAAGGGGCATAACTACACATAGGCGTATCAGTTTCACTGCACACATACTAATTAATTCAAAGGTATTGTTAAGTAAATATGTACGTAACACACAACATATTGTAACGAGTCGTACTTAACAGAAATATGAACATGAATAAAGTTTATTGAAAACCTTTCTGCACGCTCGGTCGAGCAAAAGGGTATTCTGGCATCAGGTAAGCTTTTGAAAATTAGATCCACACTTTAGGACTACACTCCAAAATATTAAAGAATATATCATTTCACAAGTATATATTGAAAAGTATGTAAAATATTAGCAAGGATAATCTATGGAAGTCATATTGGTTTTTTTTTTTTTTTTTTCCCCGTACTATTACGGGGTCGTGCTTCCTTTACTACAGTACCAGTTCTTGGAATCGACCCTAGTGCATACTTACCTGGTATAGATGACTATTTAAACAGCGTGAAAATTCAAGGAATGAGCCAGGCGAGAGTTAAACTGCAAGTGTGCGTGTGGAAGCACGTGTCTTCTTTAGACATACCAAGTGCATGGTGACTGAAACTTGTGTGTGACAAATAAGATTCAGATGAACACTCAAGTTTACACAAAAAGGACAGGATTATTTCAAACTGATCATGTGATCTATTGTATTATCTGTCAATATAAATATAAATATGGCCGCACCGCATGTGCTGGCGAAACAGAACCTGTGCACAGACACCAGTGAAAGCTCTGGGCATTGCACGTGTGGATGTTACAGGAAGAGCGTCCGTCTGTATGTACTTCTGTCTGTCTGTACGTGTCTGTTCTGCTTAGCATGTTGTCTCATCACAATATTTATTCTGTGTCGCTCAGTTCAGTGCAAGTGCATGGATCAGGCGGCTGGACCTTCACCGGAAAACAACCCTCATATTCTTGTACACCACGAGCACAACCAGATGTCAAATGTGCACGAGGTGAGCATTCTATAATCATACATGTCTTTGTCTATTAGTCTAACTTTGGTTCGTAATACGCTAATTTATCTAGGTTCTGAGTAGGTAGGTAAACATAATGAGTAGGTAGGTAAACATAAAGACGGCGGTAGGTGTTCAAAGTAAACTAAGTAGGAATAAGGTTTTGCTAAGTTACCTGGAACACGCTTAAACTAAACACAATAATTTGATTGACTGAGATAGAGGTGCATCATTTATTAAACTTTTTGGTGACAATACTTTGGTCGAATGCTAAATGAAAAACAAAAACATCTGAATTAATTTCCATCCATATTACTTGACAATTTTCCGCTTTTGTCGCTCTCATTATAGTCATTTATTCGAAATGGGAAACATAATAATAACCAGTACAAGAATTACACATATTCAATACATATAAAACATAATATAAATCAGCACAAGAAGTAAAGTATACATATTCAATACATATAAAACATAATAATAACCAGTAAAAAAGTGAAGTATACATATTTAATACATATAAAACATCATAATAACCAGTACATGAAGTAAAGTATATATATTTAATACATATAAAATATAATAATAACCAGTACAAAAAATTCACAAAAAGTGAATTATACATATGCAATACATATAAAACATAATATTAAGCAATTAAAGAAGTATAGTATTGACATTTTTTAAAATATAAATTTAATGAGTATTTGGGAAGTTAATTGAATCTAACTGTAGATAAATGATTTCTAGTACGCTCATGCAGATAAAACATAATATTTATTTATACACTGTAAGATAATTGCTTTGTGATCTGTAAGATAATTGCTTTGTGATCTGTAACATAATTGCTTTGTGATCTGTAACATAATTGCTTTGACATCTGTAAGACAATTGCTTTGAGATCTGTAAGATAATTGCTTTGAAATCTGTAAGATAATTGCTTTGAGATATAATAATATAAGTTATCTCTTATCCCTCAGCACGTGCCAAAATGACCAATATGACAAAAGCTGCCTTGTACAATTTACAACAACAATAGCGAGCTGTTTACCTCAAAACTAAACGAACAGAATAAGATATCACATGTTTCTTATAAATTTAATCTATTCTTGGAAGGTTTAAATTGCATGTACTTTCTCAAGTTGTGTATGTGATATCCAACAAATGTCAGGGACCCCACGAAGTGAAAGCTGTGGAAATAATAGTATGCTTAAATTAAAACTCTCTCTCTCTCTCTCTCTCTCTCTCTCTCTCTCTCTCTCTCTCTCTCTCTCTCTCTCTCTCTCTCTTCCATAGTGTAAATTGTTATACCTGTCGTGTGGATGATTATGTACTAACTACACAGATACATTATACCTATCGTGTGGATGATTATGTACTAACTATTCATATACTTTATAAAGTTTGGATGATTATGTACTAACTATGTAGATACTTTATAAAGTGTGGATGAAAATGTACTAGCTGTGTAGATACATTATACCTGTCGTGTGGATGATTATGTACTAACTGTACAAATACTGTATACATGTCGTGTGGATTATGTACTAACTATACAAATATTGTATACATGTCGTGTGGATTATGTACTAACTATACAAATATTGTATACATGTCGTGTGGATGATTATGTACTAACCTTACAAATACTTTATAAAGTGTGAAAATAACATGTATGTGTCAAGCCAAATTGTATTAAAAAACATATTGAAAGCATAAAATAATAAAGTAAGATTTTACTTTTTTAACGTACAAATGTTTTTAGTTCGTTTTTGTTTTTAAAATGCTTCTTGTAATGTTTGAGTTTTGTAGTGAGAGGCAAAGATCTGTTTATACAGACACACGTTTATTCCATGGCATACATACTACAACTGACCCACTTGTCAGACCTACATCTAGCATCCTATATATTAGCCTTGTCTCTGGTCTCTAGGAAAATTTATATTACCATATAGCATTCCATCTAGAACACTACATGTGTGTATATATAGAACACTACACTTCTGATGTTTCATTTAGAAACAATGTTAATATTTAATGCCTTTTCGAAAGAAAGAAGAAAAGAAGGGGAATACAAGTGTTATAATTGAACTTTTGCATTTAAGTGACGAGTTGAGTGGTTATTTGAACTAAAATAAACTGTAATTACTATCAGAAAGTTGTTATATATGTGTGTGTGTGTGTGTGTGTGTGTGTGTGTGTGTGTGAAAAAGTTCATATGTCCACGTGCCGATTCTTATACAGAAAGTGTGTTCATTCAATAGAAAATCAATAATATATTCATACTTTATTCCTTCAAGCGCTTTCGCATCATCTTCTTGGATGCTCTTCAGGTAGGTAAGTTATCTTAACTTAAAAAACAGTAATTACTACCAAAATCAAAATTATCGCACAAATATATATATAAAGCACTTGAAGGAAAAAGTACGAATATATAACTGTATATTACTGATTTCCTGTTGGATTAACACACAGACACATACACATATACAGATACACACACACACACACACACACACACACACACACACACACACACACACACACACACATATATATATATATATATATATATATATATATATATATATATAATAATAATAATAATAAATAATTCCCAATGATATTAAGCAAACACCACACCGACACTTTATTCTTTTAAGAGCGCGCTTCACAAATTTCTTCTTTCTGATTATGCCATGCCAAAACTCGTACAAAAATTGAGATATCTAACTTGCATACCCCCACTACTGTATTATCCTAAGGAGATAAAGTTACTATTATTATTATTATTATTATTATTATATATATATATATATATATATATATATATATATATATATATATATATATATATATATATATAGTCAAAGTTTTATTAGCAGGAACAATAATATCCAATTTAGAGAGATTTAGAATTTAATAATAATAAAATACGGCATTTAAAAAGAAAGAAAAAAAGTAAAACTTGCTATATCGTATACGTCATTGGTTCCATTCGGATATGAGGCAGTTGCCCTCTCTCTCCAAAAAAAAAAAAAAAAATCAACCCACAATAATTGCTGCTATATATCGCACAAACTTTTAGCCAAAGGTGACTTATAACTGAAAGATATTTCAAGGGATATTTTACTCTTTTTTTATTATACTTTTTGTTTGTTTTCAATTGTTTTACAATATTTAAAAAATTAAATTATTTTTTAAAATACATGAACGTATATTAGAGAAATATTAGTTTTTACTTCTTTCCCCACTGGCATGTGGAAATCAGAGTAAAATAGATGATGTCGTAATTTAGTCAAACAATTTATAAGTATAATGCAATATTCATTTTTTATTAGGAAAAACAATCAAAATTATCAATGTGATCCTTCCTCCCGTTTCCTTGGCTAAACGTAAAGATCGGCAAAGGTAGATTCGCCAATTATATGCTCATTATACAATCAGGTGGCGTTTTGTCTCACAAGTGTTTCTTTCGATAGTTTTCCTAAACAGTCTCTGTGGACTAAATTCAACCCTTGAATTTGTACTTTATTGCGGTAGTTGACTTTCCACTTTATCTGTCTAGTTGATTTTAAACAGTCACTGTGGACTAAATTCAACCCTCAAATTTGTACTTTATTGCAGTAGTTGACTTTCCACTTTATCCGTCTAATTGCTTTTAAGATGCACAAGATACTTGAAAAAACAGTAGTCGACACAAAAAAGTTCACCCTATAGCTGTTTCTATTAACCATAAACTGTAAACCAACGTGTAATAAAATACAAAGTTATGGATATCTACATTATGTGACAACTACATCATTGAAAAAAGTTAAATTGTACAATCCACGATATATGTAGCTACCAAACCGACATGGAAAGTGTCTCCTTTTTTATCTTAAAATATATGACACACCACTGTCCCCTTCTAGTATCAATTTTATAATTCCCCCCCCCCCCAACAAAAAAGCAAAAAAAAAAAAAGTATGCGAGGCCAAAATCAAAGAATCATCCTATGTGATTTCTGTAAGATTCATTGTTAGTATTTACACTGTTTAACTATAATCCTATGTGATTTATGTAAGATTCATTATTAGTATTTACACTGTTATTGTTAGTATTTACACTGTTATTGTTAGTATTTACACTGTTATTGTTAGTATTTACACTGTTTAACTATTTTACTGGATAATGGCGATAAGAGCAGTTATATTAAGAAAAGAAAAAACACTGTTGATTTGGAACTTTTTAAATTTGACGAACATATTTAACACATAAATATCATAAAGGATAGGATGAAAACAAATACCTTCACTCGCGCTATTGTAATTTTAAATAAATTGACTTCACCGTTTTAAATAAGGAGTTCTAATACCTCTTCCTTTTAATAACAATTGTAAGCATTATACATTTGGATATATTAAATATATTTGGATATATTAAATACATTTGGATATATTAAATATATTTGGATACATTAAATACATTTGGATATATTAAATATATTTGGATATATTAAATACATTTGGATATATTAAATATATTTGGATATATTAAATACATTTATATATATTAAATACATTTGGATATATTAAATACATTTTGATATATTAAATACATTTGGATATATTAAATACATTTGGATATATTAAATACATTTGGATATATTAAATACATTTGGATATATTAAATATATTGGATATATTAAATATATTTGGATATATTAAATACATTTATATATATTAAATACATTTGGATATATTAAATACATTTGGATATATTAAATACATTTGGATATATTAAATACATTTGGATATATTAAATATATTTGGATATATTAAATACATTTGGATATATTAAATACATTTGGATATATTAAATATATTTGGATATATTAAATATATTTGGATATATTAAATATATTTGGGTATATTAAATATATTTGGATATATTAAATACATTTGGATATATTAAATATATTTGGATATATTAAATACATTTGGGTATATTAAATATATTTGGATATATTAAATACATTTGGATATATTAAATATATTTGGATATATTAAATACATTTGGATATATTAAATACATTTGGATATATTAAATATATTTGGATATATTAAATATATTTGGATATATTAAATATATTTAGATATATTAAATATATTTGGATATATTAAATATATTTGGATATATTAAAAACAATACTACTATCAAAACTATAGTTTGAAATGCGTTGACATAATTATATCTATTACATTAAAAATATATTTGTTTTGTTAAAGTAACTGGAAACCCAATACAATTTTTTTGTTATCTTGTGTTTGTTTGCAATATACACATATTCGCGCGAGCAGAGAGAGAGAGAGAGAGAGAGAATATAATGTGCGAATTTTCAATACCATTATTTCCATTTGTTATTAACTTTTGATCATAAGATTTGATAGCATTTCTTAACATTCTGTGTCTTTTTATAAAGAAAGAGGATGTCACGTTCGTGTACCCTGTCAGACAGAAGCGATCCAAGAAGCAAACACCCCCCAAATCCAAAACCCCCAAATCCAAATCGGACTGTGATTGCTCATTGCCAGAAAAACAATTAAACAAGAAATGTAAAAAAGGTATGTAAATCATTTCCTTTATTTACATAACATTTGTAGAAGAATGTACCTATGTCGCTATATGTGCGTCATAATTTTGATACAGAAGTTACTGTTCATAATGACTGTAGTCTACTACACGATTTTTGTCCATTGAATTTGTGCTTTAAAATGGTTCTTTAAATATCAGACTTTCAAAAGATACCCGTATATCCATTGTGCCATGATGTTTGGTAATATTGACTGCACCTCACATCAGAAACATTTTCATAGAATTCTTTATTTTTAAAACGATTAATCAAATCCAAATTCACGCTATTTTTTATTATTTATAAGTGTGCATTTTAAAAAAATATATTGAAGGTCTGTATGATGGAATCAAGAGCCCTTTTGAATTTGAGACAATACACATGTATACAGATATGGTCTACATAGATGGGCGAATGAGTTTACTGAAAATGAAGAGAGAAAGAAAACATTTTTTAATGAGATTTCTCATGTTTCGATCCCTAAAATATACACACATTAAGAGATTTCACATGTTTCCATCCCTAAAATATACACACATTAAGAGATTTCTCATGTTTCCATCCCTCAAATAAACACACATTAAGAGATTTCACATGTTTCCATCCCTAAAATATACACACATTAAGAGATTTATCATGTTTCCATCCCTAAAATATACACACATTAAGAGATTTCGAAATAAAGGAAGGTCTAGTGGAAAGTGTGTCGTACCAATCTCTTTTATTAACCTTGGTCATGTCCTAAATATTGATGAAAGTGGGAAATCTATTCTCAGATATGAATACATGTTCATCCCTTTTAAAAATTCTAATATCACATTTATTATATTTGACAAATTGTATATTAAATTATTGATCAATGAATGTATTTTATTTTCAGCTTGCAAAAAGACGGGTAACGTAAGTGTAGTTCCTATACATGTTAATGAAACACTTGAAATATTTGGACAAAGACCAATAATTTTCATTTTTTTCTCGCAGAAGTAGGAAATTATTAAATAATATCTTAAAACTCAATGATGGAAGAAATTCTGTATATAATGAATGATAATTGAGAAAAGCTACGGATTTCTTCTGGGGAAAGATGCGATTAAAATGAAACAAAAACGAAAGACTAACAGGCAAAAAAGGGGGAAAAGGTTTAACTGACACTTGTTATTTGTTACATGATATAAAGAACGCGACATTTTTTAAAAAATGTTAGGGAACTATCGACCGGAGCATGCATATATTAAGCTTACGGGAGAGAGAGAGAGAGAGAGAGAGAGAGAGAGAGAGAGAGAGAGAGAGAGAGAGAGAGAGAGAGAGAGAGAGAGAAAGAGAGTCTCATTCTGTTCATTAATATGTGTTTTTTCTTCTTCAGCGATGTGCTGTCCAAGCTGCCCATTATGTAGCATGGAATGACGTCAAATTTGCCGAGTATAGTTACACATTTTCAAGTAAGTATTCTCTCCAGGGTTCCATGTTCTTGCCAATTTAAAATGCTCCAACTTTACATCTTGATAGCATGTATTCTTACATTTATAAATAATAAATGTATACATGTTTATTCATCTGCAGTTATAGTTAAATATCTATCTATCTATCTATCTATCTATCTATCTATCTATCTATCTATCTATCTATCTATCTATCTATCTATCTATCTATCTGCAGTAATATGTATATTTGCATACGTATTTTCTATCTTCCATCTTTACGTATCGATGTATGTCCGTTCTTTTGCTGGAGTCGTTGTATGTATATATGTATGTATGTATGTATGTATGTATGTATGTATGTATGTATGTATGTATGTATGTATGTATGTATGTATGTATGTATGTATGTATGTATGTATGTATGTATGTATGTATGTATGTATGTATGTATGTATGTATGTATGTATGTATGTATGTATGTATGTATGTATGCATGTATGTATGAATGTATGTATGTGTGTAAGACATAACTTTATTTCTTGTTCAATTTATCAAGGCTTAATCGATAAGAAAAACGTATGGATCATATTATTTTAAAATTCCGATTCCCTTTTCTCTATTCATGCGTGTTATCCGTACGGAATATATATCAAATTGCTCCTTTGTACATATTCAGTTTTGATTCTATTTGCATGTTTTACAATGAACTTCGATTGTTATTGAGAGTGAATGAGATATACATGCGTTTGTATGTTATTTCAATCATAATAAGGCAATACACAAGGCAATACACAAGGCAGCAAGCTTCCTTGAGTTCATCAACATATTTAACCTTCAGGCAAGCAAGGAGACGTCTTTTCAAATTCATGACATACCATGGAATTGTCTTCTTCTGGGCATTTGATAAGGACTGGTCAAAAATGGAAAAGAGATTTTATGAAATTCAACAATAAAAATCAAAATTTTCTTTCATATTCCTTATACAATTGTGTGTATGTAACAAGAAATCGTAATTGCCCAGCAATTTTGATTAATTTTTCCCGGAGCTGCTGGAACTAAGGTCTATGCTATGGTGATGAACAGCAAAATTATCTTGAGATAACTGACATCCATATTTCTTTGACAAGGTTCGCTTTCATTATTTAGTAGAAAAATCAATTTTGGTGCAGTTTCATATCTTACATATCAAACGTTGCTGCATTTGTGTACTAGGCACATTCCTAAACTAACTCCAAAGTACTTACAGAATGGTGTTATTTGTTTTTCTTTTGCACATTTTTTGTGAATTACTTTTCCTCAAAAAAGAATCTTTGCGGCTTTTTCATTTTTTGGGGGGCTGTTGTAGGGGTGGGGGAGGAGGCTCTGTTAGACTATTAGATTACTAATGGTGATACGGTTCAACTTGTGTTGGACTGTTCTTATTTATCGAACTCTTCATGTATATTAGAAACCATCCTACATGTTTTCAATAAAAAAGGGAAAATTATGTGTGGAAACACAGTAACCAAGCAAATAATAATAATAGTAAGTTGGTTCTATTTATGGTTGTTTTTTTTTTTTTTTGTTTTTGTTTTTTGATCATTTAACCCTGCCAGGTGGGGTTGTATGAGATGATGTAAAAGTCTGTCAGTTGGAAAATAATAACAAGAAAGTAAAAACGTTGTCTCACGTTTAACTTATTCCCTTGTCACCGCTTACGATTTATAATGTATGAATCGTGCAACGTGTATTTACGCTGGGAGTCACTGAAAAAAGCAACAAAGAGAGAAAATGTTGACAAAGACTGTTTCTTAAATGTTACTGCAAACTTTATGCATGAGAGAGAGAGAGAGAGAGAGAGAGAGAGAGAGAGAGAGAGAGAGAGAGAGAGAGAGAGAGAGAGAGAGAGAGAGAGAGAGTTGCCCTCGTGTGTTATGTGTGATATTATATTTATTTCTTTTGCAGCAGAACTATGTAAGTACCTGCCCAACCGCGGTGGGAGTGTTTGTAGGAATGGCACCTTCCTTCTAAACAGTAATTATCCTTTTCTTTCTCTCTCTCCTCATTCGGGTTTAAAGGATCAGACCACTAACTTATATTCAGTGAGGGATATTTGTTTTCTTTACAGTGAACACTTCCTTCGATTTGTCTTTCTCTTTTTCTTTTGCCTATTATATAACATTCTAAGAGTCTGGAAGGTCACTCTGTGGAAGAAAAGTCAAGTCTACACAATAAATTGTCTCACAATATTGACATGGCTTGGCACAACTTTCAAATAAATGTTCTCTCTCATAGGAAAGAATTGATGGTCTGGTACATTGTACAACATACAAACGCATGTACATTTAGTGTGATGGTGTATTTATTAATATTTAACACTGTGTTACTGCTGTGTTTAGGCAAAGATTACTTTGTGTATGTGTGTTGGAATGGTATTGATCAACATTTTGGGAGTTGTTATTTTTTTTAAAAATTGCACAAATTTTAAATCTTTATGCACATTTTATTTTATACATTATATGAAGATGATGTGAATTTCATAATCATGCAATAGTGTGGAATAAAAGTGAAGTTCCAGAATATCTATTAACAGACCGAAATGTTAGATTACATATATTGAGAAACCAGTCTATTTCTATTTGCTTGTACGTATACATTCTAATATGTTTTCAGTATAATTACTCAGTCAGTTGATAGATGCAGCTTGGAAACAAACAATAACTTGATCAATCACTTATTTACTCTTTAAGTTTAGATGCCAATAATTTTGTATCAATAATGTCACTAGATTTGTTCATATAAATTGAAAATGTTATAGCAAAACCAATAATATATGAAGTCTTGCAGGCCTTATTTTTTTTCCTTTCTCACATTCACTCACACATTGAAGTAAACTATTCTCACATTCACTCACACATTGAAGTAAACAATCTTTCTAACACAAATCACCACCTATTCACATTGCAGTGTTAGGAATAAAATGGTTTTATTACATACATTATTCATGTTATATGTTATTGATCTAAATATGTCTTACACACACACAAACACACACACACACACATATATATATATATATATATATATATATATATATATATATATATATATATATATTATTCATAATACATGGGGTATGTGAGAAAGCTTGCCAGTAGCTTCCCGTGGGTCGGTGGTTCTTCCCGGGGTCTTCCTGGGTTCTTCCTCTACCAAATATACTGGCCGCCACATACAGCCTATCATGTGCTGAAAAAATGGCGTTAAAACCAACCCAACCAAACCAAACCATAACATATGAATATGATGGGGCAGACTGGTTATACGACAATGTAGGGTTTCGACCAATGGATTCTTTTTTTGACACGTGTGTCAATTTAATCAAAGAATAACAGGTGAATAGGCAATGTATCTTAAATTATGTTATCCACAACTAAACATCGTCAGCATTATATTTATTTGAAGACTGGAGTAGATTACACATCTCAGCTGCCTATCTACCTACCAAGCTACATATTTACCTGCCTACCTACCTACCCACCCATATATGGCTCTGAATTTATTATTCTCTAATGCATTTAACTTCGTCCTATGTTACTGTTGACATACATAACTGTTATAATGAAAGATATACATTATGGTATGAAAGGTTCTGAAGATGCAATGTTCAGTGGACTCGTTCACACGCATCCTTATCGAAAGTAACAGATGAACAATATAATTCTCCAAGGCAATAGCTAGTCTAAAGTTGTTTTCAAAAGTGCAGATTACAATTCATTTCGAAAATTAAAGCCCTTTATGTAAAAAATTATGTACATTACAGTTCTATTGTTCTGACATTAAATATGAAGTCGGGAACACAACTTTGTTTACCAACAAGGCTGTTCCGAAACAACATGTCTCCACAGACCGCTACCACTCTCACCACCCAGCGCAAGCGCACACACACACACACACACACACACACACACACACACACACACACACACACACACACACACGCGCGCGCGCTCTCATGTCCCATCGGTACACTAATTGCGCATCTACATTTAACGTGTCTAAGGTAATCAAAGTTCTGTTGGATATAACAGATGATTTAGATTAGTTAATTGTTGAACTTATTCCTGTATGAGCGCAACCTTAGCTTTGACAAAACTCTGAGTGTCTTCCCATAATTTGAGAATTGAAAAATAAATCGACAGAAGTGAAATATATTGTATGCAATGTGACAACCACGATGAAGATGAATATCATTTTCTTTTAGTTGTCCAGTATATACGAACTTACGTGTAAACTTAATTAAAAAGTACTTCTGGAACACCATTCATGTATAAGTACATTCGATTGTTAACTTCTGGTAAAAATAATATGTTCACTAGCTACATTTGTTTATGAAGCGTTTAAAATAAGAGATAGATTAGTATTTTTAATGTAATTATTTTTATAAAGATTGTTTTTATTTGTCTATCCTCTCCCTTGTAGCACAGAATTGTGTAAGCATGGAATAGTTGTAGTATGTAGTCGATGACCATGTACATGATTGTAGAATAAACTATTGAATTGAATTGAAATTGTGTAAACATCATATCAACAAAATCCCTTCCACACACCAATTTTTTTTTTTTTTTTAAATTGTTAAATAATTATTGGTTCTGCTGGTAACGTTTTTTTTTTCCCCCTAGAATCAAATGAAGCTAAATAAACTGATATAAAAGTGGGTTTGGTTTACATTATAATGTTATAAGCGCTTTTGTTTTCTATTTGCAGCCTCTTCCGTTAACTTGACGATGTTCAAAGAGGCTGAATGGGTCAAGAAAGATTTGAACCCCTTTAATTTTGATGCCGAAAGTGGAAAATTCATTGCTAAACACTCAGGACTATACCTCGTGTACTCTCAGGTAACTCCTTTAATTCTTTGAATACATTTTTTGTTTAAATGCATTAGAATATACGTTATGAGGAGACGAATGTCCGTCAATATCAACACTAGATACACTTGCATCTAAACACACATAAGACGAAGGTCTTTCATGATTATCTTCTCTTTCACTACTCCTAGCAAGAGTAAGCACTAGACTTAGTTTATCCAAGTAAGCCTTGAACATTACATGCGAACTGTACATTTTATGTTCTTAATAAACGAAACAAAATGTGTAAATAGTTGCCACAATTTTCAAACATAAATTTGTACCATTTTAGCCTAGTTTTCAAACTTACTGTTGATAAGTAATCAGTGTATTAAGATTTTATAAAGACAGACAATAATGCTTTTTTCATAATGAAATTACCTAATTGAAATTTGCCCTATGATGAATTTTACATGAATATTTTTGTTTGCTTTTTTATCATGCTCAAATACTTTTTTTAGGTTTTGTTTAATGACAAATGGCCGAAGCAAGCGATACGTTTAATACATGAACAAAAAAATGGAAAAACGGCGCAGAGTTTAACTTGTTACCATGGCATCACCGGAAGCAGTGAAGTGTACACATCGTGCGGCATGACGGGAGTGTTCCAAATGACTGAGGGAGATTCGGTTCTAGTACAAAGTATGTACAGTAACGTCCGAATTGAACTAAATGGTAACCACACATATTTTGGAGGTGTTCTCCTAACACCGAATCATAACCGATCTTGAGTGTTTTTTTAAATATTTTTTTAACTGTTTGGCAGACGACTTTAAAAAACACAATTTATAAAAAGTTATGGTCAAAATATTCGAAGATGAATATTCTATAATGACCAGTTCAAATTGCTCAGTGACGTTCAAGCAAGTGCTGTTTTGAATTATAGGACTGAGTTTGGATAACAACACTGCAGTTAATGGAACTTTGATGATACTGGATAGCAGTGGCAATTATCTGAATAATATTGTTCAAACCGAATTCAGCATAAATATTAAAAAAGAGTATCTTCATTTTATGCTTCCTTTCATACTATCAAAAGACTTGTACTTATCGTCAGCCATGGGACCGTATTGCTTGTAAGAATGACTACAAAGGACAACATTCAGACGTAACTCAAAATATCGCTATCTTGAGTTTTTGTATAGATTCTCTAAATACATGATTCACATTGCACCTTTATAATTTGAATTAAACTGAAGGTAGTGTGCATATTAAAGTTACCAATGTAAAGATGTCGTTGTAAGACATCGATGCATGTATGACCGTTCATCTGTATGTTAGTCCGTATGTTTGTGCATGCAAACAGACAAGCATACAGGCTCCATTTCTCCTGTTCATTACTTTCAGTAATTAAGAAAGACGAAAAGTTGGGATGTTATTTGTAACTTTTAACGTTTGTAATATTTGGCACTCTCTCTCTGGAGGAGAAACTCTGTAAAAATAGTAAATTATAAGGTTTTATTTTAATATTGAATAAAGCTAAAATATTGAAATAAAATCATATGTGAAAAAGAGAGACACACATGGCAGCCGATCCAGCCTGGTCTCGGCGGGATTTGAACCAATATCCCTGTGATCGTGAGTCCGGCACGCAAACCACAGGACTGAATGGACTTCATGTGATCTACGACACCTGCCTTTATTCCTCACAATTTATTATGTTTTCCACCACAATATGTTTTTAAATATATTTCTTATATTGTAGTTGATCAGTAATTCTCCTCTATGATGTAACTGTTCAAGATAAAGCTTGTCATCAGACTATTTTGGTTGTACTTTACAAAAGTTTGATTTCCAGTTTTTTTTTATGGAAATGTCCTCATGTTAATAATGTTAATATACCACACGTACATGTTAATGTACCACACGTACGTTTTTGTTTTTTTTTGTTTTGTAAGTATTGAACAGTTAGAAGTATTATTATGTTAAGTAAAATGAGTTCACATTGTATAGCACTCACTCCACATATGCATACATTCAAAATAATCGATAATAATGTGTCACTGGTAAATGACATAGGCGAAGGCAAGTCATCATAAGGTAGGGTGGCTTTATCTAGCTACACCTATCTAATCTTCACCTGACCCCAAAAAGGAAGTGAAATTCTAAATGTACCTACAATATATACTCGCTTACAAGTCTGGTCCAACTGCAAACAACATAGACCTTGATCTGTCGTCGTATAATGCATCGGCAGATCAGGATCTATGTTGTTTGTTCTACTGATCACTCCTAACAAACTGTATAGACCCATATATGTGTCTGTGCAGTTTGCAGTTGGAACGACCATGTGACTGACATGCAACTATCGTATATACTTGAATATAATCCGATACTTACCGCAAACTGCGTAGACTAAATAAACATAGACAACATAGACCCTGATCTGCCGGATCATTATCCGATGGCAGATCAGGGTCTATGTTGTTTGCATTTGTTTGCATTTGGACGCGGTTTTACGCGAGTATATACGGTACTGAATACAAATTGTTCTCTTTTCAAAATATGGTTGTTCATGATATTAGTTTATTTGTGACCCTCTTTTCTTTGGCAACATGTCAAGAGTGGAACACAATCCTTTTATTGTAGCAATATAGAATTGTAAGGACATTATATGTTTTCTGGTTGTTCGAAAATGTTTTATAAATAAAGTATATACAGTGTACATATATAAACATTTTCATGGATTATATCTTTTCTTGTTTTGTGGAGTCTCTCCTTATGTACACATTTTAGTATAAGAAAATTATTATGAATTTGTAACTTAATACCGTAATTACCACAATAGGGTCTTCTAAAGCTGGGTGTAGTTGTTTCTTGAACTTACTCAGAATATTCATTTTGTAATAGTTATACACCGCTTGATGCCTCTTTTTTTAGAAGTGCATGCACTCTTATGAAACCGTCAGAACCATTACACACGATATTCAGTTGTCTCCAATGTACTATTTAAATTAAAACTCATACAAAGAAATCTTCTAATTTATCTTATCAGCTGTAGATCCTTTTCGTGTCCCCACCCCCTTCATGTACTGACAAGAAAAGGAGAGCTGGAGGATATTTACAAGGCTAAAGGGTTAAATAGACCTTTCATTAGAACACAATACTGAAAAAATACACTGTGTAATATACAATGTCAAAACATAACACAGAAAAAAGACACTCTGTAATATACAATGTCATTATCAATCTCCATTTAAATCTATCTTTCTACAAATCTAACTTTCCACTGCTTACCAACCCTCTTCCTTCCTTCAATCTTTCCTGCCTACCTACATTATATCTATCCACCTACTAATCTTCTCAACCTCCAACCTATTATGATACCAATCTTCCCATCCTCCTACCTATTATGATACCAACTCAGCCAACCTCCTACCTATTGTGACACCAATCTTCTCAACCTCCTACCTATTATGATACCAATCTTCCCAACCTCCTACTTATTATGATACCAACTCAACCAACCTCATACCTTTTACCAATCTTCCCAACCTCATACCTATTATGATACCAATTTCCAACCTTCTACCTATTATGATACCAATTCCCAACCTCCTACCTATTATGATACCAACTCCCCCAACATCATACCTATTATGATACCAATCTTCCCAACTTCCTACCTATTATGACACCAATTCCCAACCTCCTACCTATTATGATACCAACTCTCCCAACCTCCTACCTATTATAATACCAATCTTCTTAACCTCCAACCTATTATGATACCAACTCTCCCAACCTCATACCTATTATGATACCAATCTTCCCAAACTCCTACCTATTATTATACCAATCTTCCCAACCTCCTGCCTATTATAATACCAATCTTCTCAACTTCCCACCCATTATAACACCAACATACTTATGCTTCCTTTTTTTCATTTCATCTATTCACAATTTATGTAATAAAATTTAATTCTTATGTGAGAATAGGGAGAAGTTTATGTTCATTCCTAGTTCAAGAGAACATTTTAGCATCTACATAAGTGTTTCTCAAACTTTTTTGTCTTGCGGCGCACCAGAAAGATCTAAAAATTTTCACGGCACGCCTGAAAAAATTTAACAATTTTTGTGGTGAAGAACTTATTTATTTTTACATATATATTTATATTTTAAATATTTTTCAAAACTCCCACGGCACACCTGCAAATCTCTCGCGGCACACTAGTGTGCCGCGGCACACAGTTTGAGAATCACTGATCTACATATATGTCTGTCTGTATGTCAATCTATCTACCTATATGTCTATCCGCCTGTCTGTCTTGTGTGCCTGTCAATCTTTAATGTATATATTTATATCAGTCCATATCTCAACCTGTCGGATTGCCAGCCTTCATATCCCTACGAATTGCTATCTATAGATGCATTTTCTGTCGAGCGTAAAAATCAGCAACATTTGTAGATGTGTCCACATTCTATCACTAAAACTGAGATTTAGGAAAATCAAAGCGGTAAAAATATGATTACTACCCATACGTCCGTTTATCCGTCTGATTATGCCTGTAAGAATTAAAAAGCTAATGCACATGCCTTCTTTTACAGTTTTTTTAAAGGTGACAATTATGCCAGTAATTTTGAATCCCCCCCCCCTCTCTCCCTCTCTCTTCCTCCTCCTCCTCCTCCCTACCAGCGTAGAGCTAGGTTTGGGCCGTGGATGAATAAGCTGGTATACACAGATTAGAAACAAAGTTTTCTGCATAATTTTATTAATTGTTTAATTATGCCAAACACATTGTCAATGAAGTTAACATCTAAACGAGTTTTAGAACTAGAGTGCAACAGAGTATGTATAGTATGTATAAAGTTGTTTTATGGAGATTCTCAACGTGATGAGTGTCATATTAAGGTCAAAATATACAATAAATGTTTATTAAAATCAGATATTACCGTCTATACTCGCGTATAAGCAAATACCAACTGCAAACTGCATAGACCCAGATCTGCCGTCGCATAATGCGCCGGCAGATCTGGGTCTATGCAGTTTGTAATGAATAATCAGAAGAACAAACAACATAGACCCTGGTCTGCTGGCGCATTATGCGACGGCAGATCAGGGTCTATGTTGTTTGCATTTGGAGTAGAATTATACGCGAGTATATACGGTACTAATTTGTTGACTTTATGACATTAAGCAGTATAAAATTGACCCCAATCGCCATTTAGGTGCCCCTCCCCCCCCAAAAAAAGTTTGATTTCGCGGTTTACTGCACTACTTGGTGCAATGATTGCCACTTAAGAACTATTACCCTTCTTATTACTCGTAATTACAAATGAAGACAAATAATCACTGGACGTTGCCCTGTTCATCTCCACAAGCGGGGCAGGCGTACATCTAGATATCCCCCTTTCACCTCCTCCAACCCCGCCCTACCATGCTCGTCTTTTCGTCTTCAAATTGTCCCGGGTAAGAGGGGTCAAAATATGGAAAGTCTAACAAATGATCGCCTTTAGCACCAACTCTACCAGTGGCTCAGCAATCGCCCAAGTAACCCTCGCAAATGCGAGGAGGGAGAGGGGCACTGGGTGCCCAAAATTCCCATCAAACAACTTTCTTCTTTTATTGGGAGTGGGCCCCAGAATTAAGTTTTTCTGCGGGGGGGGGGGGGGTATAATTTCTTGCTGCGCCACTGCAACTTTCCATTGTTTTGATGCATTATTTAGGTATTTAATAAAGTATATGTCAAACTGACACATTAAGCAATTACACGTGCAAACTTTTATATTTCTACATGCATGTAGCAGAAATTAAATGGGCAGCTTTAAAAACCCGACAAAGTCATTTAAATGGGCAGCTTTAAAAACCCGACAAAGTCATTTAAAGAAATGAATATTTTAACCCCCTATACTCCCCCTTCCCTCCTTTAGCCAAGCACACTTAGAGCTTTATTATGTGAGTAACACACAGACATATACACAAACGAGCGCATGAACACACATGAAACTTTCAAAGCATCAGAAATCGATGTCATCTACGAACATTTTTACTGACACCGAAGGAGACGGATGGCACGCAGTTGAACCCAAGGATAGACAGTATGACAAATCTCCTATAGCCTTTCTATAATGAAGCAAATTAATAGAAAGATAAGATTTATAAATATTTGCAATATGCTCGTTCATTTAACAAAAATTCTTCTTGATACAAGACGTATTAATAGTATCCATTCAAAAATTCGCCCTATAGAAATTCGATCCAACAGTTTTCCTATCAGAGAAACAGGGATTCATGGATTATTCCTAAGCAATTTTTCACCGAAATAATTATATTTGCTTAATAGATGCAAGAAACCAACAGCATCCCACATGATATATCACCATTATCAAGTTGTACATGAATGTCTTTATTTCATGGCTATATAGCAGAACTATTGTGGATAAAAGGATTCAAAATAAATTTATAAAATTTTAAGCTGATAAATTTTTATGTTTTTCTGTATTTAGATCATATTTTGTGATTTATGAAATCTTCAATTATGGTTGGGTAGAATCTACATAATAATTAGATAAATTACTTTGGGTAGAATCTACATTATAATTAGATACATCACTTTTTATATAGACTCGTTTTTCATTTCTTTTTTCTCAGAGGTCAATATTTTTGGTTGATAGGTCAGAACACTGGCAAATCTACTTTTCTCTTACAAAAGTATTATCAATTTACTAATTATAAAATTCAAATTGAGTGCGTACAATTCCAGCATTCATTTTGGATTAAAATTCAAACCTACATACTTTGCTACACACCTACACACTTTGCTAAGTGTTTTACTTTGATTTCACTCATAATTTGCATTTCTGTTCTAAAATCACACTAACAGACATGCCTTACAAGTCCTTCATTTCCACTGTTTTCACTTTCGATCTATTATCTCTTATGCGAAGTTTATACTTTGAATGACTGGAATAAATATATAAACCCAACATATGACCTTGCCTGTATAAATGCCTGATGTACACGAACTATCAAAATACCTATAAATATATCTTGGGAATTCCCCTAGATTTCCCCTCCCACTAGGAAAACCAAGACTTAAATAGGATCAGAATTCCCACCTTCTGGCAATATGTGATTGGCTGAATTTACGGATGAAGCGGAAGTATTAACGTAAAACTTCCGCTCCCGATCAGGTCGTGGATATGTGCCATATTCTCGGACGGAGTTATCCATGATGGAGTTTCAACAGGTCAGTAAATTAATTTCTCATTCTCAGTTAAGACTCTGATTGAAGATAAGAAATAAGTTTTGGAAATATTTAAAGCAATTTAGTTTGCGTATACAAGAGCAATAATGAATCCCTCAATACTTAAAATCAAATTTGTAAATTTTTCAGCGTTCATACTCAGTATACGATTAACAGATTTTCTCATATCATTTTATCTTTTGCTTATCCTTGCAAAAACGTTCAGCTGAATAACTTTTGATGGAAAAATCGATATTGACAAAGAATTTAAGCAGAAAGAACCGAAAATGTTGAAATCAAAGCAGTTATTTCAGTCCTAATACTATAATTGAATTCTTCTTATTATTATTGAAATATTTTTTAAAAAAATTTCACTACATGCAAACGAAATATTTAATTATGAGATGATTGGTCTCCGTGTTAACTTAAAATAATAATCCTTTAATTGTGTATGTATTGCCTAAAAGAACATTACAAAAAGATACAAGATCACTAATATATTTCTCGCTTTAGCAAATCGTTTTCAAAGTTAGTTGTGATTTAATAAAACCCTCTTTCAGAAAATGTATGAATCTGAGTATGAACTCTGCATAAGATATTTTTCCTTCCACAATATTTATGACGTTATACCTAAAAACGATTTTCTAATGTTCCAAACTAACAGTAGTAGCCTTTTCAAAACACCGGGGCAAACAAGTGATTTTTCTGTGGGTCCGACGACGTTACGCAAAATATTTGTTCATGTTTGAGCAGAAATCACAAATGTATTCAGAACCATAAGGTTGAGACAAGTAATTTGGGTACTTTTCTTAATCATCAACCATACAATCTTCAGCTAGTTAAAAACAAATGCGTCTTTAATATCTCTGCACGTCTTTTTTTTAAAAGAGGGCACCCACACTTTTAATGTATTGTTGTTTTTCTTTTTTGTTTTTTTTTTTGGTGGGGGGGGGGGGTGAAGAGGGGAGGGAGGAATTTGCTTTTTTGCCATCCCTACCACCATCCCCACTCCCACCCGATCCCTTTGTGCATTTCTGACCACGCAACTATTAATTTCTATTCCTTAATGAGGTCAGATAAGTTGAGCTGCGTTTTTACTCCGATTTTGAGACAGTTTGTTCAAGCAAATCTGGATTTTTGTACTAGTGACTTTCCTGAGTCATTACCTACAGTAAGATCAACGCAAGTCTTTATTAGTACCCAGACGCGTAGGGGGTTTTCCATTTACCCCGCAAGATTCGAGGTCATGACCTTTCGGTTTCACTGCTATTCAAAACAACACTGTAATTTTCCTCAAATAAGGAAATATTCAGAAAGTATTTGCAACTTCGATCTGTAGGAGACTAAACTAAAGTCTATATGCACATTTGTCGGACAAATTCATCGAGATAACAAATATTTGCATTGTGTATTTTATCGCTATTATTTTGATGGAACACATTGGCAACAAAAGGTAAGACAAAATCTATAAACTTTTTTTGTTAATTCAAGAGATTCCTTTCTTTAAAGAGAAACTTTTCATAGAAGATTTCAAGGTAATTTATTTAACCCGTAGAATTGTTTTTCATTAATGAAAGTAGTCAATTCCTTTGAAAGTGATAAAACTAATGCGATATTTAAAGCTTTCTGTTAAAAGCCATCGTTGTATTGAACATACAAAATAGCCATGAAAGCTCATAAAATGATTTATACATCTGGTCTTGTTCGATAATATTGCGTATGGTGGAGAAATTATCAGGTTCGTATTCTATTACGGTTATGCTTTTCCTTTACAGAAAAAAAAATGCATATGTTTTTATCAAATAATATTTAGAGAGGGTTTTTTTTTATTTTGTAATTTTTAGCAGATTTAGAGTAAGCCGATGGTCTACTTTTAAAAACCGAGAATTTACAAGGCAGAGAAGAAGAAAAAAACTTGCTGGAATACGTGAAAACCAGAATTTGCAAGGCAGAGACAAATAAAGATTGCTTGAATACGTGCTTGATATATCTTAAGATTGGTGCCATTTCTAGTTATACTTAATATGGCAACTTGCCCTGTAGTAGATGACCTTTTCGCCTCTCTTCCATGAGGGGAGACACTGCAGCGGTCGCTAAAGAAAGGAGTAATTGACCCCATCGGAACAGCGGAGAATGTTCCGTGTTCTCATTAGCATTTATATATACTAAGGTTTTCGATTTTGGACAATTCTCCATTGACTGAAACAAAAAAAGAAATTATAAGGAGTTTAATTTGTATATACTGTAGTATATAGTAGATTCTTTCCAGATGCCCTACTTGGCTAGGCAAATTCTGGCCGCCCTATGACGTCACGATTCACACCAAGATGGCCACAGAATCGTTCGGTTGTCCTTTAGAATCTGTCAGGCGTCAGAGAGGTCACTTCCTCACCGAGTAATGCTGAAAAGGTACAACACATAAAACAATATGCTTGCAAATGTTTCATTTGTCTGATCAAAATCAATGAGTTAGAATATCCACATTTATATAAAACAACAGAATTCAGTAGTAATTGATTTATTTAGATATTTTCTTTAAGTATATTTAACATCACCTTTATCCTATATATTTTTGTACGTTGACATAATTTAATTCTACTCTTGGATGATCGGAGGAAATAAAGATATATCAATCAGCAACTTGATCTTGTTGCGATGGGTTACTGGCAGTTGCTTTAGCGTGGGAGGTGCTACATATAGGCTGTCGCTATAGCGTGGTAGGTGTTACATATAGGCAGTCACTATATTGCTAAACTTCTTCATACAGGCAGTAGCTATAACGTGATTAATTGCTATATATTGCAGTAATTAGAGCATGGAAGCTGCTACATAAAGGCACTCCCTATAGCATTGTATCTGCTTCATACAGTCGCTATTGTGTGGAGGTTACTTTATACAGGCAGTGGCTATAGCGAGGCAGCTGATATATACATGCAAGCACTATAGATATGGTAGCTGCTACACATAGATGGTCGCTGTAGTGTGGTAGCTGCTACATAAAGGCAGTCGATATAGTGTGGAAGTTGCTTCATACAGACAGTGGCTAGCATGGGAGCGGCTACATACAGTCAGTCGTTTTCTCATGGCAGTTGCCAAAGCGTGTCCGTTGCTACATACAGGCAGTTGCTGTAGTGTATTAGTCGCTATATACAGACAGTCGCTATGGCATAGCAGTCAACACATACAGGCAGTCATTATAGCATGGCAGTTGCTACATATAGGGCCTCCCTATAGCATTGTACTTGCTTCATACAATCGCTATTGTTTGGAAGTTACTTTATACAGGCATTAGCTATAGCGTGGCAGCTGCTATATACATGCAAGCACTATAGATATGGTAGCTGCTACATAAAGACAGTCGATATAGTGTGGAAGTTGCTTCATACAGGCAGCGGCTAGCATGGGAGTCGCTACATACAGGCAGTCGTTTTCTCATGGCACTTGCTACATAAACGCAGTCACTAAAGCGTTGCCGTTGCCACATACAGGCAGTCGCTATAGTGTAGTAGTTGCTATATACATGCAGTCGCTATGGCATAGCAGTCAACGCATACAGGCAGTCAGTATAGCGTGGTGGTTGCTACATACAGACAATCGCAATAGCGTGGTAGCTGGTATATATAGACATTCGCTATAGCTTGGCAGCTGCTACATAGAGGCGGTCTGTAAAGTGTAGAAGTCGCTTGTTACAGGCAGTGGCTGTAGCGTGGCAGCTGCTACATACAGACAGTCACTTTCGCGTGGCAGTTGATACACACAGGCAGTCGCTATAGAGCTTGGTAGCAGCTACATGCAGGCAGTCGCTATAGCGTGGTTACTGCTACATACAGGCAGTAGTTAGAGTGTGGCATACAACTGGCATACAGTCGCTATAACGTGACTGTTGCTACATACAGGAAGTCGATATACCGGAGCAGCTGCTACATACAGGTAGTCGCTGTAACATGTTTGACTGTACATGTTTCAGACCAAGAAGCAGCTGCGGATGCTGCTGCAGCTGAAGTTGTCAGGATCAATGAATAGTAAATTTGATACTTAATGTTGAGTCTGCGCGCTAGCCACGAAGGAAGTTTACAGAGGAGAATTACCTGCGGATTATTTACATCATCATTATCATCATTAATGTGTATGATAATATATATCTAACCTCTTTATTACTGTGATTTTTTTGTTGTTCTTCTTCTCTTAAATTTAATTTATCATGTAACATGTCAAATCATTGTTCGTAAACTATTTTCAATTAGAAAAAAATTGAGGTAATTTTAAAGTTTTTTCTCTTGTTAAGTTATCACAAATATTCAGTAAACATACATACATACATACATACATACATACATACATACATACACATACATACATACATACATACATACATACATACATACATACATACATACATACATACATACATACATACATACATACATACATACTTCATTGAACAAAGTCTTGGTCCTTATCTCAGAAGGTGAAAATCATTCCGCATAAAGTCATCGGAAAATGTTTTGATGCTATTAGACACAGTGATAATGATAATAAAAGCACTGAAAGCACATATATTACAAGAGGCCCCAGAAGGCTTGATATAACTCATCTGGTTGACATGCCTATTAGGAAAACGCAAGAGCAGTTGGCCTAGAAGTATGGGCAAAAGTATGATTTCTGTAGAACTTTGTTTTAATTCTATTGATGCATATGTTATTTAAACAAATGTTTCAGAAGTTTTTCAATCTTTTATATCTTCACCCATATTTTATGACACACCAGAGTTATTTTCCCCATTCTGAAAGGTGGACCCGGGTGGCCGAGTGGTCTAAAGCGCTCGCTTTTACGGATCAGTCACCCATCTCACCTTTGTCCGCGTGAGTTCGAGTCTCAGATCGATCACCATGGGTATATGAGAAAGCTTGCCAATAGCTTGTTGGTGTTTATTCCCGGGGTCTTTCTGGGATATTCCTCCAACAAAATATACTGGCCGCCATGTATAGCTATCATGTGCTGAAAAATGGCGTTAAACCACACAGAACCAAACAAAACCAAACAACCCATTTTGAAAAGCCTTTATGCCAAACTATTTTCTGTCAAATTTGGCTCAATTCCGTTTGGAGGTTTTGGGGATAAAGACGTTGAAGGGTTTTCTATTTTTTGTAGTGTCTGCTATATATAACGACGGGTGAGCATCATTAGTACAAACGTTAAAATCCCTTAAAGCTAAAATTATTTTTGACAAATTTGATACAATTCTGTTAATTGGCTATTTTGAATATATCAATAAAAGTTTCTTCTAAATTATTAATAACAACAGTCATATTTGACGACATATCATCATAATTTCTACACAGTTGACAGGCCAATAAGACAGGGTGCTTTCTATCAATTTTGATTATCTTCTATAGAGCCTTGTTTATATAAATTTCAAAGACTTTTATGCCAGAATGCTTTCAGTCAGTCAGCTTTAGTCAAATTCTGTTCAGCGGTTTCTGAGAAGTCGTTCGAATGTTTTCTTTTTATAATAGCAATGGATCCGCATCATATGTATATATTTCAAATGTTTGTATGCCAAAATACTTCTGCGAAGTTTGGTCAAATTATGTTCATCGGTTGGTGGGAAGAGATGTTGAAATGTTTTTCTCCTTTAAGTAACGGCATCCATATTTTATAGCGAATCGATGTCATTTTGTAAATACATTGAAAGGCCCTCAAGCCTGCATGATCTCTGCTAAGTTTGGTTGAAACTAGTTCAGTGTTTTTTTTTATAGAAGAATTGAACATAAGATTTGTTGACGGGCAGTAATATCAACTAAATTGTCAGTATACGGACAGGTGAGCTAAAAATTTACTTCTTTGTGTTTCCTCTTTCTTGAATAATGAAAAAAAAAAAAAAATTAAAATAAAAATAAAAAAAAATAAAAAGCGAAAAGAAGTTCTGATTAAGAGTAATGAAAACTTAAATTTGCTTTGATAAGATACTCCATAATGTGTCTATTATTTTTATTACAATATTTCCTCGTTATGTTTTCAGATCTTTGAGTTAATGTGTACATGAATTTCTTCTTCTTTTCTCTATAAAATGGTGATAGTACTCATCCTCTCGTGATAAAAACACACACACACACACACACACACACACACAGAGAGGTAGCATTACATGTTTTATGAAAATGGATTGTAATACATCACTGATCGAATTATATATGGAAGTTTAAGACACTTATCTAAGAAGAAATACTTTAAGGTGAGAGATTATTTCTTATGAAGTTTGTATACAGTAGCTGTATTAAGACAATAAATTGTGTTTTTCTTTTTATTACAGATCTACCCATATATAGGAAATGCAGTCGTGGTGATCTACCCATATATGGGAAATGCAGTCGTGGTGCGACTTTCAAGATAGGAGAGGAAGAGGCCTAATAAGCAGTGAGCAATGACATGCGTCAGAATGAGTCACAAAATTGTAAACGGCCACTTATCTTCGAATTTACTCGAGGGAAGGATTGAACTTAGGACTGCAGAGTGGAGAAGCCAGTGTGTTATCACTATGCTCTCTCGGTCCCGCAAATACTTACTTGATCTGCACTCTGAGCCTGACGAGTACTAAGGAATAAGAGCTGCTCTTCTTAACTTGTGTAGCTTTTCGTAGTGTTCTTGGCACAAACGTCCACCTGGATTGCATCCATTTTTTTCAAGGCAAGAAGTTCAATATTTTTTGAAAATACTTTTTACCAGAAGCAACACCGGTCAAATGAGAATTTTGAGAAGTTGGATACAAATGTTCAGGTGTGAAGTGCGTAGTTTTGGTGCACCGTTCTACGTATAGCCTTGCTGCTGGGATGGTCATCTTTAAGAATTCTTCAAAGTATTTTACCTTGCTGAAAAATAGTTAGTCATGTACATATAAACTATCAGCTTCAGCCAAGTGACTTTCCCTATAGTTTTTGGTCTAGGTTGTTGTGCGACTAACGTCGTCCGCCCGTTTATTATGTTGTTTTTTGAACCCACAAAAAAACTTTTTGGAACCTGGAGGACCTCTATTTGAAAGATACCTAGAGCATATACCAATGAAACTTTCGGGTTTAAAGAGACCAAAGTTTATAAAGATTCGATTCATATATATAATGACACAAAAGTCGAAAAACTCATCTTCAAAATGTTTACAAAACGGAACAAAAAACTCTAAAGCAAAATAGAATTTATCCTCTCAGAAAAAAAGAAGAAAACATTAGGTAGCACAAAAAGTTTAAATGCAAAAATTGCTGCAAAAATATAAACTCTTCCAAATGAATGCAAATATGTAGTAGTAGGAGAGAGAGAGAGAGAGAGAGAGAGAGAGAGAGAGAGAGAGAGAGAGAGAGAGAGAGAGAGAGAGAGAGAGAGAGAAGACATTGTATCTAATCTATAAATATGTATGAAAAGAAAGAAAGAAAAAAAATTAAAAGGATATGGGATATCTGATAAGTATTGTTTAAAGTCGATAGCGGTTAAGGTGCACGTGCACCCTGGGCATCAACTCTGCATCCGTCACTGCGTTTACAATTTGAAATTCTTTTCCTTTCAGCGTGAGGCCATCTATGTCACACGTTAACAGATTTCCAACGTGAAAAACCAAAAAGCAAAAACAAGGAGTCTCAACAGACCAACTACAAGATCCACTGAAACGGGGATCTCTGATGAATGAAACCTTTGAAGCTTACAGTCAATAACATTTTTCATGAAGCAACGTAAATAGAATGTTCTAACCTAGAATTTATACTGAGATTCATACTGAGATTTTGCTTGAAACTTAGACAGGAAAACATTTCTGAAGCTATAGATGACAAATGCATAAAAAGTGTAGCATTGGCTGTTTTGCTTCTTTAAAACATTGCTGCAAATTTTGAAAACGCTGCTTGGGTAAAACTGATTTCTAACAATGGGTTTCTAGTTCAGTCTTGTATTGAATATTTTTATGAATTCCAGGACTGGCCTAAGTGTTTTAAAACATTTGAGTCGGGAAGTCAGTTTGCACTAGAATGTTGGCACTCTAATATCTCAAATGTTTGTCAAGACAACTGCATGAAATTCTCAACACTGTCTTTTGTGATATTATACATTATTATTATTTAAATGAAATCCTATAAAAAAAATAGTGCTAGATAGGTATTCGTTCCATATGTAGGCAGTTTCTGTAACTGAAGTTGACTATCTGATGCTCAGTGGGCAATGAGATTTGACTACGATTGGATCGCCCTAACCACATTATTTTCGCCCAACCGAATAAGTTCTTCCTCGGCAGTTCCTTTACTAGGTTAAACATCAAACTTTACGACGTCGTCGAAAAATTGAGTTGTCTGTTCTCTCATTGTCTTCTTGCTTAAATGCTGTGTAAATTCCAAGTCCAGGTTTTCCAAACGTGTGATAGTTAGCTACACATCTAAATGCTGAAGCACTTTATGAGAAGAAAAAAAATGTCGCAACCACCCTTTAGACTGAGGCGGAATATTTTAGTCTAGAAATATTTTCCTATAGTTTTTAGCACAATTACGTAAAAACCTATCGACATATATAAATTAAACACGGTAGGCATGTTTCTATCTATATGTACATGTCCCGATTTGATTTTCACTGTATGTGAATATTTTTCTTTGTTTATATTATTTTTAAAAAGTTTTTCTTTTTTCACTTAGACTTTTTCAGTGCTTACCTTTCTTAGCAGACATAGTCATATGAAATTAGGCCAATGTGTTTCTATTTAAGTGCAGATGTCTTGATTGGATTTTCATGCTTTTAAAAAGCTTGTAGATTTGTTATAAGTTTCTTGTAGCATGTTGGACTTAAGATTTTATTAGGTTAAACCTCGTTGGCACGATTATGCTCCATTTATGCAAATTACCTTTAGTAGGCATTTTTTAAAATCAATATATAGATGACTTTATTATATTTTAATGCCATTTTTATGATTTCTGGATTTTTAACAGTTTTTTTCGCCCTTCAGGTTAACTCATTTTTTTTGTTGTTGAAACTTTGTTAGCGCGATTATGAATAAACCTCTCGGTCTAGGCAAATCAAAAACTGGGAAGAAACGTTCCCTCGGTTATGACAACATTCAACATAATGTGGACTGGGAAGAAACTTTTCCTCGGTTATGCCAACATTTAACATAATGCGAACGGGAAGAAACTTTTCCCATTTATGCCAACATTCAACATAATGCGGACCGGGAAGAAACTTTTCTCAGTTTATGCCAACATTCAACATAATGCGGACCGGTAAGAAACTTTTCTCCGTTTATGCCAACATTCAACATAAAGCGGAATGGTAAGAAACTTTTCTCCCTTTACGCCAACATTTAACATAATGCGGTCTGGTCAGAAACTTGTCCCCGTTTATGCTAACATTCGACATAATGCGGACTGGGAAGAAACTTGTCCCCCTTTACTCCAACATTCAACATAATGCGGACTGGGAAGAAACTTGTCCCCGTTTATGTTAACATTCAACATAATGCGGACTGGGAAGAAACTTGTCCCCATTTATGCCAACATTCAACATAATGCAGTAGCTTTCGTGAAATAAATAAGAGAGCATATGTTGCATTCATGTTCCATAAAAAATTAATTAGTGTTAATGTTATTCTCCTTTTTTGTGAATTGTGCTGAAAATTGTGATATTTTATTATCGCCAAATAATATTTAAAAAAGTAAGAGAGGAAAATCAAAGATAAATGAGTAAAAAATAGAAACGAAAGTGTAAATTTTGATGGCTAAGATTATTCCAGAAACAAATTTCCAAAGGGAGGTAATGCGAATAATTTTGTATTTTCTTTCTTTCTTTCTTTAAAACAAAAAAGAAAAGATCTGACAAAACATTTATGTTCTAAACGAATCATAAGTTGAGAAGAATCGGAAAATTTGAAATATTCACGATTACAAGTAATGGCGCATATAAGATTTTGATGCTTGCTTCTTGCTACCAGGATTTTTAGAAACACCTGAATGAAGTTTCAAAAAAAAACTATAGTCAAGGACCTTCTAATAAGGGTTAAAATTAGGACTGAAACGGTAAGTAAATTCCTTAACCTGTTACCCGTAATACATTAACCGAATCGTAACCGGGTAATCGCAGCCGAAAACTCCTTTTTTACAGAATGTGAGCTCTCAAGAAATATATCATAATCAAAGCTAATCTAGTGTAACATACATGTTACACTTGCTGACACAAATATATTTCCCGCTTGATTTTGCATATAACTTTCAATCGATTCTTACCTGTGTAACACGATATGACAGTGAAAATGTATTCATTAGCAGCTTTGTAACTTCTGTGTGGGTTTTTCACCACCATGTGTGTATCTTAGTAACATATTGAGTGGGTGTCTGCCTCCATGTGTGTATCTTATTAACATATTGTGTGGGTGTCTGCCTCCATGTGTGTATCTTAGTACCTTCTTGTGCGAGTGTCTGCCTCCATGTGTGTATCTTATTAACATATTGTGTGGTCTGCCTCCATGTGTGTATCTTAGTAACATATTGTATGGGTGTCTTACTCCATGTGTGTATCTTAGTAGCTTCTTATGCGGGTATCTGCCTCCATGTGTGTAAATTTTTCAAAATAGATTTGAATAGATTTTTGTAATATATGAATATGGTTTTCAGAAAATGCAGATTACATTTGAGGGGAGAATTCTCCATAAAAACTGAACCAGATCATGTTATTAAAAGTGTGTGCTTTGATACATCAATATTATTTTTAATGTTAATAATTACAATTTACATAGAGCTAACAACAATATAACAAATCTCGAAGACAGTCCAATGTAAAACTGAATGCAATGATAAAACAATAATGTGTGAAGTATATATATATATATATATATATATATATATATATATATATATATATATATATATATATATATATATATAAACTAAATTGCAGGAGTGTAACATGCAATGCATTTTGAAGTCGAACAATTCTGATTCCTCTTGACATTTTAGATCTTCTGTTGTTAAATGTCCGATTTATGTGCTTACAACTGGGTACAGTTATACATTGAATTTAATGCAGGTATATCGTGTACCCGTCCACATTTGTTGTATTATATGCAGGTCTATCGTGTACCCGTCCACATTTATTGTATTTAATGCAAATCTATCGTGTACCCGTCCACATTTGTTTTATTTATGTCAGGTTAAGGCCATGATCATGCAAACTAATTGTGATAAAAATTTAAGATAATATTTTCTTTCAGAATACTTGTATGCTCTGTACTGTATTCCAAGTGTGTCCTATAATCTGACTACTCAATCAATTACTCTAATTTATAGGGTCATCAACATACCAGGTACCGCCCTTTTCCGGTGAATAACAAGAGACACAACAGTCTTCGACGAAATACGGGTCACACAATTTTCGGGGAAAGGTTGGCACACGTTCAATTCCCAGTATGTCCCAATTTCTAAGATGAGCTAAAATACTCGGTAAACGCATCATAAGCTTGATACCCTGTGAAACTTTAGTCTACAATCAACATGTACATATAGACATGCCGTATTTGCCAGATACATGGACACCTTGTTTATTAAATTGTCCTAGATGCAGCCCATGCAGGTTTTTAAAAATTTGAAAATAAAAAAACAAGAACTGAGCTGTTTTAATTCATCACAATTTGTCATATGATGAATTTTTGAACGGTTAACACAATAAAAATACAGCTGATATTCACTAGCATAAGTGACTGTAATTCCAGCAGAATACATCGATTTTGGCACGTTTGCATGACTTTACAAAAGCACACCTAGTTACATCATAGTCTTTGGAACAATGTAACAAGAAATAAGTACTGGTGAAAGTGACCAAAAATTCATCAAGAAATACTGAATATTTTGTTCAAATAAACATCAGAGGAACAATTTTCGTTTCCCGTTTTCTTTCAGAATTTTTACCTCAGACCGAAATTATTTTGGTTTCAAATGGGGTGACATTTTCATATTATAATAACGTTTAAAAACTAATGACCTGTGCATCGCAGTGAAACTTTCCTCAACGATTGTTCGTCAGTCAATTCAACCAGGTAGAACATGTTTTAATTGACTTATTCATTGTGTATTTTGCTACATGTGGTACAAAGGCTAGATATTGATATCTTGAAAACCAAGCAGGCAAGAATACATTGATCGTCATAATGGATACATTAATTATCAAAATGAATAGCTTATTTTTATCAATATGGGCTTACAGTTATGGTTTATTCATCAAAATAAAACAGTTGTCGAGAACTCAGTTAACCATGAATTCAGTTAAGCCGGTCAAGGGGGAGGTAATTCATTGAATATCTTGGCTGGAATGGAGATGAACAATTTCCATGTCGCATTTTACACTCCTCAGCGCATCAGCTTCATAAAAATCTTTTGTACGTTCTTTACTGGTCTTAAAGTTATAGCAAACTGAATGAATTTATTCCATTATTTTTATTTGCCAACAATATATCTGTCAAAGAGGACTACGTGATCGCGTGCACCAATTCAAAGCAGAGGTTTCCTAACAAAGCATGTTTGCATGTATAAGGTATGGGCGGGGCCAATTTCAAGATTAGACTGTATTCGTAGCATACACACATGCAATATATAGAGACTAGTGTAAGGGTCAGAGTGTAATTCCCTAAAACCAGGACCGGAGCACAAGATAATGTTATGGTACATAGCTCCTCCCATACACTAATGATGGTTATCTAGACCCAGAATATACAACCTTGAACCAGACTGATATTTATAAACACAGGAAAATGAAGAAGCAAAAAATAAAAATAACCTGAAAACACTGACGTGTGAATTGACGATAAACACTTTGATCAAAATAAAACCTAAATTGGCTTTATTCCTGAAAATGCATGTACAAAACACATTTCTCGACTTCAATGAATTTGTTTGGGTTTCCCTTTCATTGTTTATATATGTATACTTTCAGTTAACTTGTATATTTTACAACTGCTGAGTAGGTCAACCGCAGGAGGAACAATCGTTAACTTTTTGCTATTCAAAATGCGTATTTTGTTGTAATTTACAATTCATTGGATTATGTTTCTAATGCAAACATGTTTGAAGTCTATGTTGTGGATAATGATAGAGTTGGCCACTCATACAAAGGGATCGAAATCGACAGCAAATTTAATTCACGCTTGGATACGCCGCGTCAATCTGCAAACAAGAATGCACACTACCTTTTAAATGTTGCATTTTTAAGGTTAGACTTTAAATATGAAAGATGCATGAAAAGGCATTATATTTGCATTATCATGACAGTGCTTCTGTTTCTAGGCACATTGTACTTGTATGTCATGTTTCAACAGCTTTCACGTGACTTAAATGAATTACGTTATCAAATAGCACTCCTGCAAGGAAAGTCAAACACAAGTTTGCAACTGCACCGCCACAGGGGATTATCGTCGACTTTCACCATGGAGACTACAAAAGCAGTGGTAAAATAAAGCTCGAAATGACACGATCTTACATACTAAAGACAGACAGGTGCACACACATAAAAGTAAACAAAAGAATTCTGTCAAACCTTTGTGAAGGCGAAACCAGTAGATTGCTTGTATTGCCAGTGTATATACATGCAAGCAATAATTGTATGCAAATGTTTTGTTTGGGTTGTGGATGCGACGGGTTAGGAGAATTTGCCTGATTTCTTCACGAACGAAGTTTATCTGTACTTTTTTAATCCATTGAAACATTAATCTACTAAAAAAAAAACATTGCACCTAAACTAAATATTACATAAAGTGCATTGTTTGTGCACTACGTTTAGATATGGATGTGCACCCTGCTATGTACATAAAATAGTATAGAATGAGTTAAGTATTAGTAGTTTACCCCAAGTGCACAAGTGTGTATGGTCTATCTTACATATCCATGCATTTAACAATTTGCGCTAAAACAGTTTCTGAACACAAGGTGTAAGGTCATATTATCACCTTTTAGAAAATCTGGCAGAATCTTTCTTGAATCCTACGAGAAGATGGAGCATTCGTGTTGCAGGAGCACAGTTACACCAACCTCACTTAGCCCTTTATTTCCCCACATTCCAAATATTCAAAAGGAGAAAAGTTTAAAAAAGGAAACTCAGTCTAAACGCATTTTTTTAAATTATAAAAATGTTAAGCTTTTGTTTAAAGATGGTAAGACAGTTGCTTAACATAACAGCAACGGACTTACCTTCGTATTGTGATTATTATTTTCTGAGACAAAAATCTCTAATACAGACTGAAACTGAATAGTTTCATAATCTCAAAACTGGTAATTTATTTTGCACATCAATCAAAACTGGTAATTTATTTTGCACATCAATCACAACTGGTAATTTATTTTGCACATCAATCAAAACTGGTAATTTATTGTGCACATCAATCAAAACTTTCACAGTCATTATTCAATTCATACCGACTAACTTGATAAGTTGATTGATGCGCCAAATTTAAAATACGAAAACAATTATTGGACAGAATCATACGGAAACAATTATTGGACAGAATCATACGGAAACAATTATTGGACAGAATCATACGGAAACAATTATTGGACAGAATCATATGAAAACAATTATTGGACAGAATCATACGGAAACAATGTTATAGACTCAGAGAATTGATACAAATTAATTAAGTATTTTTAGCAATTTGATTTTAGATTTTTACTTTGGTTATCAAACATTAATGCACAAGGTATTCAAGTGTATTTGTCTGCAGTTTTTTGTATGTTGCAATTGAATTTACAGGTATCAAAATATAATATCATTCAGATTCATGTAAAAGCTTAAATCGATGTATTCTTTAAATCCTTTATTTCTAAACAGTCATGTTTACCGCCTTAGAGTCAACCATTCTGGAAAATAAGACGCAGAATGTATTTCTTTCAAAATTATAATGCAATATTTGATCTATTTTGATTCTGAAATTTGTAAATAACATAAAAGACGTCCATCTAATAATTCAACATAAATGTGCACAACAAATAAGTTTTAATATCAAGTTTTTAACTCCGTGCTTCTTTTTACACACCACATTTTAGATAGAATAAACATTCCATTTTCAATTACTCGAGTACGTGATGTAACTAAGACTCCTCTTACCGATATTTTCAATACTAGTATGAGAAATAGTTTTCATGCAAAGTGTAAATTAATATAATGTAAGTGACTCTAGAAGTAATGCTAAGTTATTTTCTGTTTCAGTCATCTGACCGAGAACATTCCGATTTTTATGGCTCAGATAGACTACCTTGTGATGGATATAACGAACAGATGAAAGACGTTCGTGAAACCAAAGAGAGATCGGAAATTGAGGATTTCAGAGACGGAGTCGGACAGAATCGATTGCAGCGGAAACGGCGATCACCAAAGCAAAGACAAAAGGAAAAGAACAAGAAATCAAAGGTAAGATAGGCATACTCACGTAACGCTTAACGTATGTGCTTCAAAGAAGTATGTATGTATGTATGTATGTATGTATGTATGTATGTATGTATGTATGTATGTATGTATGTATGTATGTATCTATGTATGTATGTATCTATGAATGTATGTATGTATGTATCTATGTATGTATCTATGAATTAATGTATGTATGTATGTATGTATGTATGTATGTATGTATGTATGTATGTATGTATGTATGTATGTATGTATGTATCTATGTATTTATGTATCTATGAATGTATGTATGTATGTATCTATGTATGTATCTATGAATTAATGTATGTATGTATGTATGTATGTATGTATGTATGTATGTATGTATGTATGTATGTATGTATGTATGTATGTATGTATAGTGTTTAGCAGTATAATCCTGGCTATATAGTGCAAAGCAAAAGCCAGGTAACAAAAATAGTAAAGGCAACAAACTTTGCCCAAATTCCCAAGAAGACAAACCCATTCAACCAAAAGTAAATATGGACCATAAGACAGATAGAAGGTAAAGATGTTGAAGAAAAAAAAGAACTCCCCAAAAAGGCACACAAAACAAATATAAAGGCAAAAAAGGGGGTAAAATCCTTATAATATCAGGTCGCAATGTCTTTGCATAAACCGTATTTAAAAAAAAGAATAAAGTCCAAGACTTTCTCAGGTGGAACATGATCGCAGGTCAAATCCCACGGTAAACAGGCTATTCTACATTCCCCAAGCAGGCATGAGTTTCAACTGCAAAATATCCACAAGTCATTTATGATGTTTGGTTGTCTTTACTCTTTAACGTAACTCTCCAACATCAATTTTACACATATTTCTCAAGATGTACGTCCAATTTAAAGAATCATGATTGCTTGATTTTTAGTTGAATACGAATTTATTCAACTTCATTTCTCGCTTGAAATTTAAATCGTAACTATGGCCTTTTCCTTGTTGGTGTGAAATCAAATCCTAAACAAACCTAGATGGATTGAACCTGTGCCTGAGGAAGCATCGTTAACACATCTTTAGACACAAAAATATGTACCTAAAATGGATATATTTAATTATGTACCTAAAATGGATATATTTAATTATGTACCTAAAATAGATATATTTAAATATGTACCTAAAATAGATATATTTAAATATGTACCTAAAATAGATATATTTAAATATGTACCTAAAATAGATATATTTAATTATGTACCTAAAATGGATATATTTAAATATGTACCTAAAATAGATATATTTAATTATGTACCTAAAATGGATATATTTAATTATGTACCTAAAATGGATATATTTAATTATGTACCTAAAATGGATATATTTAAATATGTACCTAAAATAGATATATTTAATTATGTACCTAAAATAGATATATTTAATTATGTACCTAAAATGGATATATTTAATTATGTACCTAAAATGGATATATTTAATTATGTACCTAAAATGGATATATTTAAATATGTACCTAAAATAGATATATTTAATTATGTACCTAAAATGGATATATTTAATTATGTACCTAAAATAGATATATTTAATTATGTACCTAAAATGGATATATTTAATTATGTACCTAAAATAGATATATTTAATTATGTACCTAAAATAGATATATTTAATTATGTACCTAAAATGGATATATTTAATTATGTACCTAAAATAGATATATTTAATTATGTACCTAAAATGGATATTTTTAATTATGTACCTAAAATAGATATATTTAAATATGTACCTAAAATAGATATATTTAATTATGTACCTAAAATAGATATATTTAATTATGTACCTAAAATGGATATTTTTAATTATGTACCTAAAATAGATATATTTAAATATGTACCTAAAATAGATATATTTAAATATGTACCTAAAATAGATATATTTAAATATGTACCTAAAACAGATATATTTAATTATGTACCTAAAATAGATATATTTAATTATGTACCTAAAATAGATATATTTAATTATGTACCTAAAATAGATATATTTAATTATGTACCTAAAATAGATATATTTAAATATGTACCTAAAATAGATATATTTAAATATGTACCTAAAATAGATATATTTAATTATGTACCTAAAATAGATATATTTCATTATGTACCTAAAATGGATATATTTAATTATGTACCTAAAATAGATATATTTCATTATGTACCTAAAATAGATATATTTAATTATGTACCTAAAATAGATATATTTAAATATGTACCTAAAATAGATATATTTAATTATGTACCTAAAATAGATATATTTAAATATGTACCTAAAATAGATATATTTAATTATGTACCTAAAATAGATATATTTAAATATGTACCTAAAATAGATATATTTAATTATGTACCTAAAATGGATATATTTAATTATGTACCTAAAATGGATATATTTAATTATGTACCTAAAATGGATATATTTAAATATGTACCTAAAATAGATATATTTAATTATGTACCTAAAATAGATATATTTAATTATGTACCTAAAATGGATATTTTTAATTATGTACCTAAAATGGATATATTTAAATATGTACCTAAAATAGATATATTTAATTATGTACCTAAAATAGATATATTTAATTATGTACCTAAAATAGATATATTTAATTATGTACCTAAAATAGACATATTTAAATATGTACCTAAAATAGATATATTTAATTATGTACCTAAAATAGACATATTTAATTATGTACCTAAAATAGATATATTTAAATATGTACCTAAAATAGATATATTTAATTATGTACCTAAAATAGATATATTTAATTATGTACCTAAAATAGATATATTTAAATATGTACCTAAAATGGATATATTTAATTATGTACCTAAAATAGATATATTTAATTATGTACCTAAAATAGATATATTTAATTATGTACCTAAAATAGATATATTTAATTATGTACCTAAAATGGATATATTTAATTATGTACCTAAAATGGATATATTTAATTATGTACCTAAAATGGATATATTTAAATATGTACCTAAAATGGATATATTTAATTATGTACCTAAAATGGATATATTTAATTATGTACCTAAAATGGATATATTTAATTATGTACCTAAAATAGATATATTTAATTATGTACCTAAAATAGATATATTTAATTATGTACCTAAAATAGATATATTTAATTATGTACCTAAAATAGATATATTTAAATATGTACCTAAAATAGATATATTTAATTATGTACCTAAAATAGATATATTTAATTATGTACCTAAAATGGATATATTTAATTATGTACCTAAAATAGATATATTTAAATATGTACCTAAAATGGATATATTTAATTATGTACCTAAAATAGATATATTTAATTATGTACCTAAAATGGATATATTTAATTATGTACCTAAAATAGATATATTTAATTATGTACATAAAATGGATATATTTAATTATGTACCTAAAATAGATATATTTAATTATGTACCTAAAATAGATATATTTAATTATGTACCTAAAATAGATATATTTAATTATGTACCTAAAATAGATATATTTAATTATGTACCTAAAATAGATATATTTAAATATGTACCTAAAATGGATATATTTAATTATGTACCTAAAATAGATATATTTAATTATGTACATAAAATGGATATATTTAATTATGTACCTAAAATGGATATATTTAATTATGTACCTAAAATGGATATATTTAATTATGTACCTAAAATAGATATATTTAATTATGTACCTAAAATGGATATATTTAATTATGTACCTAATATGGATATATTTAATTATTTCAAACACCCTTGGAGACTTAGATACTTTAAAAATATGTTCTGATTTGATGGTTGTACCTTAAGATGGCTCCTCTTTCTTATTAAGCTTTCAGTGAAACGAAAAGTTAGGTAGGCCATAAATCTCTTTTTATGTCATTAACGTCTATCATTTTATGAAATAAGAAGGTGTTAATATGATTCATGTTTTCAAATTAATATTCATACAGAAACTGAAAAGCTATTAAATTAAACACTAATTCATAATTCATCGTCTGGCAAATTTTACGTCAAAATCATAGAAAAAAAAACAAGAAAAAAAACCCTGATCTTTGTATCAAGAGATCTACTTCATGCAGGGAATTTAATCGGTAGGCAATCTCTCAAACGATGTGGCAAGTTTCTTTGGCAAACTTTAATGTTTAATAGTAGAGTATGATTGAGAAAAAAAAAATTACATGATTTTGTGACACATGGAATAAACTGAACACTCATCACACGAGTCTGTAACTAAAGGGAAGGTGGTTATTTCTGAAAGGGGAACTCGCCGAAAGTTCGTGCTATTGGCTAGACTTGACCCCTCACGGTACTGTCTTTGTACATAAATAGAACTCATGCTCAAATCTATTTTTTGTTATCCTTTTTAACTTGGAGCAAGGAAGGTAAGAACCAGGCCACGAGACCATAAAACTCTGAGACAATAAAATCAATCGTAACGTTATTGACCTTTTCCATCGCATGCTAAAATAGAAAAATGGATGTAATTAATGGCCATTTTTAACTATAGTCAATCACTTGGTTGTTATTACGTCATAACTTCACTGACGTCACAATAACTAGATGACGTATCATCACTAATAGCAACGTAAGTGATAGTTTCAGGCTATTGAAACCGAATGATTTCTTCTATTTTTTAAAAATATTTTTTAAAAATTATTATTACAAAATTGCAGGAATACCATTATAAATGAAAAGTTTTTCACCGACTGCTGAAACGTTGTCGAGTGTTATTTTCAATACCTATCATATAAGAATCCGTTCTTCACACATCTAACCGGATATTCGCCCACCAAAACCTAAATATTTGCGATGTATCACTCAAAAATTACCTCCGAGTGTCTTTCAGAGGGTCGAACTCATCTGCCTCGAATCGGAAAAAGACGAGGATGTTCCGAATACCAATAATATGTGAAGTTACATAAGTATCATCCTTTGTGAATGACTGAGACAAAAATCTCAAGATGAAACGCAAGCTCTGTAGTTGTATGATTTCTAGGTGAGGAGAACTATGGGACGATCCTGTTGTTTTTTTTTTTTTTTTTTGTATATCTTTAAATACATACAAAATTTCAATAGCACTGAAAGACCCTAAGTAAAATTTTTCATTTTGTAGGGTTGCATCTGAGGTCAATTCTTGCGCTCAAAGAGTATCTTGACGAAGGTGCATTGCATACGCGCGAACCAATAAAATGTGTGGACTTAACACGGAAACAACAACAACACCACAAAGGTTGAGCGAGCGTTTCACAAAGTGATGAGTCTCAGCTTCGTAATGATGTATCCCAAATATGAAGAAGACTGATCAAGGGGTTCAGGAAATTTAAGCAAATGCAAAAACTTTAATCAAAACCGTAACGCAAATTTTCCATTGCTGTGACTTGAATGCTTAACATAGTTTGAAAACATTTCGCGGGTCGAACTGCATCGAACTAAAATCCCCGTTTCAACACTACACAAATAGTCCAGGAATATTGTCTAAATTTTTGGTTCCAGGTAAAAAAAATTGCAATAAAAATTATTTTTGTGTAATGCATTTCTACAAGGTACCTACAACATCATACTAAAAGTATAGGAAAAATATTTGGTGGAAGTATTGAAAAATTACATTATAATGTCATGTACCTATATACGTATATACATATCAGTCAGTCACAGAAATCTCTACAAGTAGTCACTGATGCATTGATTTCAAGCTACTTTTAACATTAAAACTTCATTGGATTTAAGTTAAGTGTGGTAATGATATGCTAGAAACAAAAATAACAAAGATAATAATTTGTATATGTTTAATACATTTACGATAAAGAGAAATACATTCTCAGAGATCCTAAATTTCAAAACTTATCATCCAGTGTTTATAATAGTCTTTAATCAGGTTGTAATAGCACATAAACATTACTTAACATCAATATAATGCTTACTCTGTTAATACAAGATGATCGAAAATATCATTTACTGTAAACATTTAACAAATCAAATATGTGGAACTTGTACAAATACTAACAATGACTACAGCGGTGTCAGGTGTAATTATTGTCAAATTGTCTAACGTATTATATAAATATTCACTATAAAAAGTACTACTTGGAACAGTCATATATGAAAATGATGCAAATCAACATGTCAGTCCTCATAATCTTCTGTCTCCTCCATATCACAGTCCATACAAGGAACATTGATTGGGTCTAATTTATCATTACTTTGCCAGACTTGAACTTGATAGTAGTCACGGAGCGAGCGGTACTTGGCTGGAGCAGATGTTGGAGGAAGTGACCTCAACTGGACAAATGTTGAGGTCTTCTTTACCTTTTCACAGAAATGTTTATAACGAAGCCCATGGAAGGTATTAGTTGATTTACCACTGTAAACAATAATCAAGGATTTTTCTCCAGCCAAAACCACATCATCAGCAGAGTTGGAGTTGTTGATCTTCATTAGTGAAACACCTTTCTCAGTTCGATGCAGTTGGGAGATTGTATCACAACCGAGCAGAGCATGAATGAAGAGAAGATTTGTGCAGGTTACCATGCCTAAGGAAGTCATGGTGCTTTTGATGTTCTAGCTTCTGACTTTGCTAGAGGTACTCTTGGTTTCTGGTTGAAATACTATTTCTCTGCTTTCCATGTTGACATGACAACAAAGGAGCACAAGTATGTCAGTGTCATCAGCTACAACTATTACATCTCTTTGAGTGGCTGCAGCAACTGCAGTCTGCACAATAAGAACATATGCATCTCCAGGCGCATGTATGGTGTCATATCCAGCTTTTTCAAGATATTCTCCCAGCATGTATATGAAACGATGTTTGTTCTCTTTGTCAAGAACACATTCTTGTTACAGTGAGCGCTGTTGTTGCACCACAGTGAATCGATACAGTTGTGCCTGTTGTTGTTGATCTTCTCATATGTATGACATCTTTCACTGATGCAACCTCTCTGTAACCGTCAAACACTACTGAACATCTCCCATACTTTCTTGTCACGTAGCGCACATACAAATTGCATATGTCTTGAAATGTCGAGCCCTTATTCAAAGGCAAACGATGCAGTAAAGCTCCCCCATATAAGACATACAATGGAAGACAAATGGAAGATGTTGTATTTTGACTGTCTTGTACTTCCTTTTACAATGCATCAGAAAGTACTGCCTTGTGTGCCTGTCTCAACACATCTGATGTCTCAAACAATGCGACAGGATAGCTTCAAAGTTCATATTTAAATAGTTCCATCCATGTCTGTATTTTCGTTTCTGCCAACTAATGCCAATCTCTGAAAGAGAATTTCAGGGTCAATGTGGATGACTTCATGATCAACTTTAACTGTGATCTTGCTACCTAGAGCGATTACCTGTTGAGTCTTCTTGAAGGAATATTTGTAGATGTCCTGGCCTTTCATAGATTCTATTATCTTCTGTCCAACGGCTGCTGCTGTGTCCACGTTGACCAATTCCGGTGCCACCACTCCTCGGACTATACTGCGGAGAGACAGATCTTCACAACTGAATGGGTGTCTTGCCTTCAAGACCTGTACAAGTTTTTCAGTGTCTTTGCAGCCTCTATCCTTCCTTGCATTAGATGTTTCCTTGTGTTGATCACTGGTTTGGAAGATTGACCCTGCAAATTCTTCCATGACATTTCAGCGTGAAGTCCACTACGTTGTAGCACGATTGATTTCAAGGGGCTGCCATTGGCTCATTGCTTATGATAGTGTGAGCTTTCCACCACAGCGGCTGGTCAAAGGTTGTCACTGGTGTCACATTATTCCTTCTAGCTTGATTTATCAAGAAGATCAGTGTAGAATAGATACATGACATATTACTTGGGTCCAAGTCAATCATTGGTAGGAATGTGATTGATGCTTTCTCTACATGATTCCCTTGACGAATCATTTGCATCAAGCCAGACCAACTGGTGCGTGGCCATTCTAGGATGGGTGAGGTCTTCCACAGTATATCTGTTGGTGTTGCCTTGCAAAGCTCTGATTGGAGTCTTGTTGCATTAAGGTCAGCAAAAGTGACAATATTGAGAGCCTTTGGAAAGGTATACTGGTATACATCTACTGTTCCAGCTGAAATAACAGCATCTGAATAAACATCACACCATGGAACAGCTCTCAATACAAACTGACCCTGAGTCAATGCAGCTATCATTCCTATACCATGAAATGTTGCATGGCCATCCAGAGTCCTTACATTATGATCCACATTGTCACCAACGTATTGAATGAACTGTTCTTCTGTTGTGACAGTTGCCTCTACTTGTGTTGCTGCTGCTCTCTTTTCAAAATTCTTAACTTCACCATATGAGCTACAAAAACCATGCTGGAGTAGAGAATCTATGAGGAATCTTGACCCAAAATGGTGATGAAGTTGTACAGTTAAGCCAATTTGTAGAGGTGCATTGATAACATGCGGTCTAGTTGCTTGGACAATAGCGTGGCCAAGTGATGCTTTTTTCTGCTCTGTCTCTACCTGTCACTCACAGCCTGTCTGTCCTTAACTGACTGACACTATGCTGAATATGCCACTAGCCCCTCCCCTCCTCCTTTACTATTCAGCTTAGTTTTATACTGAAAATCAATGACAGAGTTAATCAATATTGCTGGATAGAATAATTTATCCATTCATTCAATTATATTACAGGATTAAACAGATTATGATGAAGGGATTTAAAAATCTGTGGTTGGACATTATTAAAAAAAGCTACATTCTATGCAAAAATTACGCCTTCAGAATGTGAAAAGTTCTAATATTTCCACCAATTATGTTTTCCTATACTTTTAGTATGTTAATTTGGGGACCTTACCAAAACGCATTGTGCAAAAATCGTTTTTGTTGCAATTTTTTTGACCTTGCAGAAGATTATTCCTGGACTAAAAGAAGACTATCTCGAACAGATCGCAGCTTCACGAGATAACCTATGTTCCTCACACAACCACACTGTTCCTGGAACTATTAAGGAAAGCATCGAATTCACCCACCCCCACATGAATATTGATAAGACAATTCATTCTACGACACGCTCGCTGGCCACTTTGAGTTTGGAGTAAAGATCACAGTAATAGAAAATCTGCGTTAACGTTTCTATTAAAGTCGTATCATTTGCTTTAATAGACACAATGAATTCAAGCAATCAATGAAAGTCTTGCTGCAGCTTGGATCCACTTACTCTCCCCCCCCCCCCCCAAGACACACACATACCAAGTATAGATACAGAGAGTAACTGATCGACTTATTAACATATATTTTGCGCCATCGACGTACACACAAGCAAAGGAAAGGAATTTACTCCTGTCGTAAAACAATTGGCCCGCAATGAATAACACCGCCAGTCTCCCCGCCGACGCCGAATGTAAAATAGGCTCGATGTGCCATCGTGCATGTTGCAAGATGAAACTAATGGAGGCAGGAGCCGCTCAGTGGTTAGCGTGCCGGATTCGTGACTGAAAGCGTGTGGGTTCGAATCCAAAAATCGGATTAGCCTGAGTCGGCTACCGTGGTGTGTACTTTGGCAAGGCACTTTACTCCAATTGCTTCGGCACTAAATAACCTACATGTGATGTTGTGCCGTAAGGCACCAAATCAAACCAAATCCGCGGTGAACAAAATGTGGTAAAATAAAATAAAAAATAAAAAAAACAACAACAACAATAAAAGAACACGAGGGATAGAAATATTGATTTTAAAAAAATCGGGTACTGTCTGAATGTGGTGTTGAATTATTACAGCTGATTCTCATTCTCTTCCGCTTGAATTTCTCGGATAATCAGCCGCCTGATGTACACATGACGCAATCTTGTCAGCATTTTAGATATTCACATTAATACTATGTGTATTAATTAAACAGCCAATTTAGGCATTTCACACACACACACACACACACACACACAACATGACGACCAAATCTTTCATAACTTCCGTTGAGGCTTTGATAAATTGCTAAGGATCTGCGAGAGTTCTGGCAAACTTAAAAGTTTTGGAGCAATGAAATGCTATCAATCATCTTTCAGAGCATTATATGTCCCTGATATGCATGATGTGTTAAAAAAAACCCACACAACAGCTTGTTCTTATAATCTGAGTTTTAACTGCCCCATGAGAGATCATGTACGTCATTCGTTACCTAGTGAACCATAAACATCTACGGTAGTTGTCCCAGTCTAATCGCACGAGTTATCGATCGTCCAAAATAACTTGTTGAAAATGTATGGCCTATCCATAAACCTTACAACAAAAAAGGAGCTTGTAGATACACTCTCCGACCAATATGTTGTTCACTCGGAGAGAATACTTACTTGTTGTACTATGTACATGATAGTGGTAAGTTTTTGATTTTTAAAGTAGGCAACTCCTTCATTATGTCAATCGTATGTCTCTGCCTGCCCAGAGGTTGCATCTGGTTTGAGCCTTCACAGTATAGAAACGAAAGCCGAAAGGCACCGGGTCACCGAAGCTAGTAACATCCTACAGTACCGTTTTACTCGCTTATAAGTCGAGTCCAACTGCAAACTGCACAGACCCAGATCTGCCGTCGCATAATGCGACGGCAGATCTGGGCCTCTGCAGCTTGTTAGGAGTTATTTGTAGAACAAACAACATAGACCCTGATCTGCCGGCGCATTATGCGCCGGCAAATCAGGGTCTATGTTGTTTGCAGTTGGACTATACTTATACGCGATTATATACGGTACATACTATTATGACGATTCTCCAAACGTTTTTGACGAATATCAGCACCAAAATTTAAAAAATTGTCATCCTCAATTAATTGATTGATTTTTGTCGAATTTCATCAAATGTTTATGTAGTCAGTTTCTATAAACATAGTAATTAAAGGATCTCTGCCGCTAACGCGGTTGGAATAATGGTTTTCGATGGCGAGAAAAACTTGACAATTTTTCTTTTTCTTTTGAAAATGCCTCCCTATGATCTGCTTTGTATACAATTCAGAAACGCATAGATTTGATACACATATCGCAAAATGCAATCGAACTTCGCACCTGTGTTGAAACTATGATCACCGGATATCCCGATTTAAAAGGACATCGCTGAATCACTAGAATCAATCATCTAAATGAGACTTTTTAAAGTTGACAGCCATATGAGAGAGAGAGAGAGAGAGAGAGAGAGAGAGAGAGAGAGAGAGAGAGAGAGAGAGAGAGAGAGTCTGTTAGGTCTGTGAGTTTTTAGTAGTATTCAAAGTAGACTAGACATGTATTTCAATGCATCTGCCCCATGAAAGGGGGGCATCACCGTTGTAATGCCATATTATATAAATTTACTTTGCACATGTGCATATAAGTAGATAAGTAGGTAGATAGGTACATTGGTAGGTAGGCAGATATATAAATAGGTGCAGTTATATGGATAGTCCATCTAGAGGTTGATGTCATGTGCATGTCTCAATACCTCTTCTGAACTGGAAGTTGTGGATTGATGGTTGTGACGCTGTAAGATGGTATGACAAAAAGAACATATAAAGCATCTCTTCAGTTAATTGTTGTTTTCTTCATAGTTAGTAACACATCAGATATTCACTATATGATATCAAAAGTACGTCAGTTTACGCATGTCACACATATGTGTGCAGTAGCGTACTAAGGGTAAATGGCCCACGGAGCGACATTGATGGCCCAAAGGGCCAGAATACGAGGTCCGAATTTTTATCAGCCGTTTTGGCGCCCAAAGACCTCTGGCGCCCTGGGTCTCCCCACCCCCCCCCCCCCCCCGTTAGTACGCTACAGTATATGTGGCTCTTGTCCTCTCCAACGTATAAACAACTTTGTACCTTGATGATCCTTTTGATATTTGTATACATGACATCTCTTTGCTCATCAAACATTTCTAGGTAATAAATGACCCGAATTATTCGTATAATAACCCTTTCATACACGAAACGAGGCGAAAATAGTTTCAATGTCCTTGGCATTGACATGAACATAGTGACTGACATGCGTGCAGGCTAAAATTACAGCATCCTACTTGTATAGTGACCTAAAATCAGTACCGAACTTGTATTACACTCAAATATCTATTTTTAAAAGAGGGTCGGGTGCACGCCGATTGGACAACGTGCCAACCAATTACATAAATCTTCCTTGATGGAACTGACCTCTCGTTGTGTCTAGATGTACATCACAGAACTGCTTTGTCATGCTTCTTCTTCCACGTGATTTTCATTACGAACAATTTTAAACCACTGAGACAAATATACAAATGAAATGTTTGCGTATATATATACTAACAAGTCTAAGAGAGTGTGTATACAATCTATGTAAGGAACCGACAATATATTTTCGGGGGGGGGGGGGGGGCCGGGGATTTTCTTGAAGAAAAAAATCCGGCCCTTAAATAGGTTGAAAAAAATGCTCTGATTTATAGAAAGAACAAAATAGAAATAAAATATTAGATCCATTATATTAGCTGAAATGGAGATATATCTTGAGGTAAGAGGGGGAAAAGAAAATCCCGGCAAAGAAAGAAAATCCCAGCCCCTCCGTCCCATTCCCCCCGAAAATTAAATGGTCGGTCCCTAAATGTGTTTTTAACTAGGTTTGAACCATGTGATGTCCAGAACATGTACATATCTACAAGAGTCTTACACTATAATTACAACAGAATAGTATGACACACACCAACGGATGTATGTATGTACATATGTTTCTGTGTGTACGTATGAAAATTAGGTAGGTGGCTAATTGGGTGGATGAATGCTCATGTGTGCATAGTGACGTACATATAAATATGTAGGTACATTAAAATGTGTTAATAACTGGGTTTTACTTTAAAAATAGAGTAGTTAACCGGTCATTACTGGCAGGTATATCATCATGTACAGATCCCCAGTTTGCTGGATAAACTTTGAGAAGCGACAAGAAATGTCTTGTTGAAAGAAAGTAATTTTATCCTAATTGTCGTATTTGATATATACATCCTACTGATTTGCATGGATGGCTGCATCTATCGCAAACTGAGAGAGAGAGAGAGAGAGACGGAGAGAGAGAGAAAGAAAGAGAGAGAGAGAGAGAAAGAGAGAGAGAGAGAAGGAAAGAAAGAGAGAGAGAGAACGAGAGAGAGAAAGAAAGAGAGAGAGAAAGAAAGAAAGAAGAAAGAGAGAGAGAGAAAGAGAGACGGAGAGAGAGAGAAAGAAAGAGAGAGAGAGAGAAGGAAGGAAAGAGAGAGAGAGAGAACGAGAGAGAGAGAGAGAGAGAGAGAGAGAGAGAGAGAGAGAGAGAGAGAGAGAGAGAGATGTGATCCGATAATTATAATTATATATCCGTTGAAAGGGATATATTCGTAAAAAGGTAAGTATATTTGTGAATTAGTTTGATAAACAAAGTTTCCCTCCGTTTCTACTAAAAGCAGGGTCTTCCTCATGGGGGCCATAACAATCATTTACATTTGTTATACAACGTACAATAATGAACACAATAATAACTTGCATATGCCTTGATATCTGTCAGAGGAATTGCGAGTGACTGTATATTTAGAGGAGTGTTCATTACTGAGTCGAAAAACGAGTGTGTCTGCTACGCATGAATGACCATATTAACTACTATATTCCATTCTTGGGGGGGGGGGAGAGGGGGACGGGGGCCTCTAAGTCGCGAGGATAGGGCGGCTAATTGTCGATTGTTTGTAGGATTTAGTGATTTATTCCACATTATAAATTATCGTAGTCTGCGTGCTTAGGCATGTAGATCTATGATGTACGAAAAGGGTCAAAAGTCAAGACTTTAGTGTAACCCTAAATTATTTTGTGAGTACCATATATTTAAATTTTGGTAGGGTCACCCTAAATTATTTAGGATCCCCTAAATATTTTATATTGACCCTAAATTCAGGGTCACCCCAAATCCTCTTATTTCGATCCAGTTTAATGTGGAATATATTTATTTCGGATTTTCTTTTTTTAAATATGAATTTTAAAATTTTGAAAGCAATAACAACAAAAATAAGAAACAACGTCTACTCACCATCTGAAGCAACGAACATAATATCCCAATCGAAATACATTGCTTGCAATTATTTTTTTATGATACAAAACACATAATCCACACGAATAAATCAAGCGTATCAACGTGAAAATGAAGTATATCTGGAAGAATTCCTTACAGGGTTTTGAATATGAAACTATGTTCGTAATATATTGACAAATGGTTACCTACTTCCTGAAAATACTCCATTGATAGTCAGAAACCTTTCATCTTAGAGACATTTCTACCAATCATTCATTTGTCCATCGTAAAAAAAATTTGGTAAGCATATTTCAACGGTACACAAATATCATTATTGTTTCCAGGAAGTGTTCCAGGAAGGGTTATAAGAACCGAGATTATATCAAATTACGACATACGAAGCCGTACCAATCGCTTTCTGAAACTTACATGTCAAACAGCTTGAATGGGATGGGTCCTGCTGAATGCCAGTTTGTGATATGTTTATCTTGATCTTATTTCCACAATGTAAGTTCAAATTTTCTGGAAATCAATAGATATATTTGCTCTAACTTAATAGATATCTTTAAATTATTAGTATCATTAATAGATATCTTTAAATTATTAGTATCGGAGACAAATCTACAGATTACTATATTAAAAACTGATTGCAGTCATTTTACAACGAAATCAGACGAGGTTGATTTTCAGAAAATACATTTTACAAGAGAAGTAGGGATGTGGTTTAATAATTACTAGATCATGCCTATCCCATAAGTTGCGGTTTTGACAATAGGAATATCGAGGGATCCCACACTTTATTTCAGAATAGCTCCAAATAAAGACCATACTCATACTACTTCCGGCTGAATCATCTTTCCTTGGATACGGAATGCAGAAGTCCTCTTTCCTCGGATACGGAATACAGAACGTACAAGGATAACATGTGATTACGGAGCTCCTTAGTGACACGCATACGAACATTTTTTATTTCATTACAAAAAGATATTTCAATAAAAATAACTATTATTTCATTTTTTCGGAATATTAATTTGTTACTTCGAAATATTCATTGCACCCGAATAGCATCTCATTAGTTAGAAAAATATAATGCACTATTTCGTTTAAATGAAATGTTATTTCCTTTTTTAGAAAAAATAATTCGGTATTTCGAAATGTTATTTTGTTTTTCGTTATCTCAAAATAATATTTCGTGTATACGAAAATGTTTATACGTATTTTGAATTATTTTATTTAATTTTTTAAAATAAATTTTCGTTTCCACGAAATATTTGGTTTTCCCATGGAATTTGTTTGTATCGAAGACAACGAACAGTCGGTATTCTCAACACACATATCTAAATACATGTTATTTTTTTTGCAATATTAAATCAAATGTGCCCACAATAAAACCTGAGAGCACTGACTTACGTTACATGGCTTAGCAAGAGTGGCGCTAACGGCACATGATACGCCCGTCTTGTGACATTTCCGTTGCCATGACATTAACCTCCGATCTATTAATCCGACTATGGTAGACGACACACCGTGTTCTCATGGTATATAAGTTGGTAAATTTTCGTTTAAATCTCTCGAAACATTGTAAAGTTATTTGCCGGACAAACAAATTGCAGAACGGACGAATCGACGGACAACGTCTAAACATAGTACTCAAAACTTAAGATGGGATATAAAATTGATTTTCGTCGAAGTAAGGAATTAACAGTTTAAAATAAAAGATTTTTATTTTGTGTAATCGGAAAAGTATTTGCAATAGCCTAACAGATATTTAGTATAATCCAAAAATTATTTCGAAATAACAAAGTCGAAATCATTTTTAAAATTAGGTGAATCATATTTTTACAGCGAAATATTATTTCTATATAACGAATTAATATTTAGAAATAACGAAGCAATATTTCATGGAAATAACGAATTATTATATTTCGAAATAACGAAATACTATTTAGTTTACACGAAATATTATTTAGAAATAACGAATTATTATATCAAAATAACGAAACGGTATTTTGAAACAACAAATCAATATTTAATTTTGATTAAATATTTAGCTATAAAAAATGAAAAATGTCTGTATGCCTATCACTTATAGGGCGCCGTATATGATTTGTTTTGTTTTTGTGAAGTTTCTCGACATTTTTCAGCACACGATAGTATACATGGCGGCCAATATATATGGTGGAGAAATAACCCGGGAAAACCTCTGGAAGAACCACCGACCCACGGGAAGCTACTAACAAGCTTTCTCACGTTGGTCGAGTTGAGACTCGAACACACGCGGACTGAGGTGAGATGTGTAAGTGATCTGTAACGGCGAGCGCCTTAGACCACTCGGCCACCCGAGGTCCCGCGCCATATATGAGCCGATAAAGAGTAATACTAATTTAAACCACTCCGAACATCCTCGTTTCTTTCCAATGCGGGTCGAATAACTTCGACTCTTTAAAAGAGACCTGGAGGTAGTCGTAGTGATACTTCCCAAATTGGTAAGTTTTTGGAGGACGAACATCCGGCTTGATGTGGGAAGAACAGAGCCTTATACAATTAAAGGTGTTGAAAATAAAACTCGAAAACACGCAGTTTTAAATTTTAATGCTGTTTCTGCAATTGTTTAATGAGAAAATTGAAGAAATCATTGGTTTTCAACGGCTTCAAACTCCTGATTACATTATTGTTAGTGACGACACGTTATCGAGTCGTTGTGACGTCATGAAAGTAATGTTGCCGCAGTGACAACCAAAGGCTTTAGGAGAGGTCCAAATGGCCCCTGTTTACTTACGAGACCTTTTTCCAGCATGCGGCACAAAAGACCGAGGACTTTCCGATTGCAATTCATACTTACGATAAGATACATGCGGTATCTTTGCCTCTCCTTTTTAAAAAAGATTTAAATTCTATACCATTCCTGTTACATCATTAATGCAACATTTTTCTGGCTTTAATTTTTATGTGTCTTTGTCTGAGTTTGTATCCGGGGTACATATACCTGACTCATCCATACCTCCTGCGAGTGAACTTCGACAAGGGTGACTACCCTGCCAGTGTCAACTTACAGTAGCATTCGGAACATTCTCGTCTATTTTCAATGCAAGTCGAATAACGTTTTTTCTTTCTAGCATGCGATGGGAAGGCCGGGGACATTCTGATTGCTGACAGTAGAACACATTCTTGTCCATTTGGACCATCTCGGCTATTTTCTGTGAGACACAAATATGCGTCGGATGTATGTCGGTCGAGTAATCTACATAACAATCACAAATTTTTGTTCCAAAAAGAAACCGCAATATATTCGGACCACCTCGGCTATTTCTACGATTGCATTGACCAAGAAAATGCGAATTAAAAAATATTTCCATGCATTCGCAACTTCTCGGTCGATCCTTGTTCCGTAAATAACCGCAGTGGTCCGAACGGCAGGTATTAGCAGCTATCATCATACATTTGAGGTATGATCAGTACGATTGACTTTCAAGTTGGGAATGGTTCTTGTCGAGTGTATCAACTTCCACCCTATGAGATATTTTTTTTATGACCTCAATTACAAAACTTCACGGTGATGTACCACCAGAGAAAATCTTTTACTTTTTTAATGGAATGCGGTTTAAATAAAAAAATTTGTAATCATATTTGGAAGAGTGTATATTTTTTTCATTATCTTTAATTTTGGATACATTTTGCAATTCTTTATAATTATATATTTAGTGGTTACCGTTTAACCGGTCTTATATAGCCATTATTATGCTGACGTGCCGTTAAACCCGTTACATACATAATACATACATACATACATACGATTCTCGGGTTCTTCCTCCACCAAATATACTGGCCGCCATATATAGCCTATCATGTGCTGAAAATTGTCATTAAACCCACAAAACCAATAACCATACATACGTACATGCATACATGATAATAGGCAATAATGTCCACTCTATTAATATAGCATAGAAACAACTTTTTTGTAAATGCATCTTTTATGACTCTAAACTAAGTTCAACAATATTTCTAACTGATATTACGACATATTATGCTATGTCTTGTGGACTACATAACGACGTACAACCCACACTGTAGTAAATATAGGTGGATACAATTTGAAAACTGTGACGCATTGATTGATAAAGGTTGCGCTCCACATATATTACGTGCTACTGACAGGGTGAAGTTGTTTCCATTTGCAACATATACAATGGAGAGAATGTCGCCATGCCTCTAATCTACATTCATGTACTGTGACTGAAAATTCTGTATATGTTGTAGTTGTGGAAATCATGCATGATATAAGCACACAGCTGATCAAAATGACTGATCTCATGTGTTCAAAAATCTGCCTGAACTTGTCCAAAGTACACTATTTTTAGCAGTTATTAAAACAGGGAAAACGAATTTGCCAGAGTAGGCAATACCAGCTTCTGGAAGTGCAATGAATGAATTACAAAATATATTAAAAGTATTTTAAATAATCGGCACTTTTATTTACAATGATCTCTGAAGTCCAGGGTTTGGAAATGACCAACGGAGCTAGCAGTTTTTTGACAGGTGCACATCTGAAGTAAGGCCAAGCGGTATACTTTATAACCCAAATTACACAATTATACATCAAAATAAAGGGAATTAAAAGTTCTTTTAACAATACCTAAGATATACAATGTCCTTTTTAAATAGCCGGGATAACCAGTGAGGAAAACATGAGAAATTCTTTTTCTTTAAAAACTAAACTCTATGCAAAGTACGAAACTATAGAGAGCAGCCTTAAACAAATATGAACATTTGTGCAACTATTTTTCTCTTTTTCATATAATCGTATATGATCTTCGAAACAAAATGGTACATTAACATTGACATTATGTATGAAAATGATCTTATTTTGTTGTTGCTTATACAATATGCCTTGTGGAAGAATTGTGTGTGAAATGACCTTAATTGTGTAGAAATTAGAAGTCTTAGGACCCAGGAGTAGAGACACAAAAAAAAAAAAAAAAAAAAAAAAAGATTTTTTTTCTTCATGTTATTCATTTGTAATAAAATTAAGGAAAAAATGTTGACAAAGCAGGTTCGCTTTCTTTCATACACTAGCGTTATTAGAATTAGCAAACATTTTACTTTTTGACCTTTGAACTCTGTGAACCTAACCTGTTCCATCTCTGTTCAAACTGTAAAATGTATTATTGACATTTCAGGAATAATTGTGGCAAGTGTCATGTTCCTGTCTTTTAGTATAAAATTGGTTGTCATGTTGAGAAAATGCAATGTGAATTTTTGTTTTGGACTTTGCTACTAATAAATAAGGTTCTGAGGAAGAAATGCATGATACTTATTCAAAAGGACTGTTTAGATCCTTGCGACTTAAATGTTTCAGCTATACAACAAAAATGAAATCGTACAATTGCGCTCGACATATATAACTTGCTACTAACAGAGTGACAGGTGAAGTAGTTTCCATTTGCAAAATGCACAGTGGAGAGAATATTTGCATACTTCTATGCTACTTTCATGAACTGTGGCTGACATTTCTGTACATGTTGTAGCTGTGGAAATCGTGCATGATATAAGCACACAGCTGATCAAAATGACTGCTCCCATGTGCTCAGAAATTCAGCCTGAACTAGTCCAAAGTACACTAACTTTTGCAGTTAATGAAATAGGGAAAACCAATCTTGCCAGAGTAGGTAATACCAGCTTCTGAAAGTGCAATAAATGAATTACAAAATATATGAAAAGTGAAGAAAAAAATGATCGGCTCGTTTTTCTTTTACAATTGACCTTTTAAGTCCAGGAAGTGAAATGACCAACCAGAGCTAGCAGTTTTTTTGATAGGTGCACATCTCAAATAAGGTCAAGATGTATACTCTATAACCCAAATTACACCCATCAATCATACACCAAAATAAAGGGAATTAAAAGATCACTTAACAATACCAAAGATATACAAGACTTTGTTTAAATAGCCAGGATAACCAATGAGAAAAACCTGAGAAATTCTCTTTCTCTAAAAACCTAAACCCTATGCAAAGTAGGAAACTGTAGAGCGTAACCAAAATCATTGCTATTTGTGCTCTTATCTGAACTGCAATGGGTTAATTGAAATTAAATTAGGGATTCACAGTCTGCATACTATAAACATGCAATACCACATTTGAATATGATAAAAGAAAGTATGTTGCTACATAATACAAAAGTAAATGATTGACGGAGATATTATTTTCAATCATACGTCCATGATTTAGACTCGCCGATAAAATCATATCAAGTGGCCCTAAAATTTGTTGTATTGTAAGACTCTACTGTGAAAGTATTAAACCATAATCCTCATGATGAGGTATTTTTATAGCATACGTAATCAAGATGACGTATTTTACGACAAGAAGACAGTTGTCGATTACAATATGTTGACATGAGTATGTAGCTATGACAATAAATTTAAATACTTTCAAATTTGATCTGGGTCTATGCAACTCGTTAGAACTAACCAGTAGAACAAACAACATAGACCCTGATCTGCCTGCGCATTATGCGATGGCAGAGCAGGGTCTATGTTGTTTGGTTGTTGGACTCGACTTATAAGCGAATACTGACGGTAGATACATCAATTTGTATACAAAATACATGTATACATAATGATGCTCACACATTGCAATCTGTAACTCATCTATTAGAAAACATGTAGACGAACTAAATTGGATTTATAATAAAATTCTTTACCACAAATTTGAGATTTTATACTTTCATTTTTCCATTTGTGGACTTACAACTTCAGATTGCCCTCTGCTATTTACAAATACTGATAATTCTAATTATTGAATAAATCAAGACAATTATATAAAATATCTTTTTATGTTTTTTTTCTTCATTATCTCTATTTATCTTCCAACCATTGTCTCCAGTATCATATGCTTCATGAATACTTCAGTACAATGTCGTGTCCTTGGTGGACTTAATTGAGACATTTTAATGTTTGTGTGGATTTGTTGTTCTCGTGCCCTGCTCTAGAACATCGGCTCAAAACCTTTATTACAATAAATCATATGTGTATATGTTTTTAAAGAATATAGGCAAATACTATCTTCTTCATATGTGGTATCAATATCAATTTAATGACTCTTTTCTTTCAGAAACCGGCCATAGAATTGGAAGGCTTCAAGACATCTGAAGGTAGGTAGCGGGAATTTCACTAATTTATACTAATTGACTAATACAGTAGGTCAAGTTTATCCAATCTGTTTTTTTTTCCATCTGATCATTTTCTTCAAAATTTGATAGATAGCTCTCTCTGGACATCTTTAAGAGACAATATTTGGCTAATTACAAAGATTTAAATTTAATTTCGATGCACACATTTTATTGAGAAGTACATTATCAACGAATTGAATGTGATTTTTCATAAAGTATGCAGGGCGACTGGAATTAAAGGGCACTTCAGTCTTTCGAAACCCATGCATTGATATTGTTTAATATTGTTGGACAATTTAAATTAATCAGACAAGGGAAAATATCTAGCACTTAATTTAGCTTGAATTGCTTCAGGTTACAATTTACATGTCTTATAATACAGTGTTGCTTTCTGAAACCCAAATACGAAAGCTCAAAATTGATTTTACAAGCTGAAAACTGAATGTCATTGTTTCCAAAGGTTTGACAGGTAATACAATAAACAGACAGGAAATACAATAAACAGAAAGGTAATACAATAAACAGACATGTAATATAATAAACAGACAGTATTACAATAAACAGACAGGAAATACAATAAACAGACAGGAAATACAATAAACAGACAGGAAATACAATAAACAGACATGTAATACAATAAACAGACAGTATTACAATAAACAGACAGGAAATACAATAAACAGACAGGAAATACAATAAACAGACATGTAATACAATAAACAGACAGGAAATACAATAAACAGACATGTAATACAATAAACAGACAGGTAATACAATAAACAGACATGTAATACAATAAACAGACAGGTAATAAAATAAACAGACATGCAATACAATAAACAGACAGGTAATACAATAAACAGACAGGAAATACAAGAAACAGACCTGTAATACAATAAACAGACAGTATTACAATAAACAGACAGGAAATACAATAAACAGACGGGAAATACAATAAACAGACATGTAATACAATAAACAGACAGGTAATAAAATAATCATACACGTAATACAATAAACAGACAGGTAATACAAGAAACAGACATGTAATACAATAAACAGACATGTAATACAATAACCAGACATGTAATACAATAAACAGACATGTAATACAATAAACAGACATGTAATACAATAAACAGACAGGAAATACAATAAACAGACATGTAATACAATAAACAGACAGGTAATACAATAAACAGACATGTAATACAATAAACAGACAGGTAATAAAATAAACAGACATGCAATACAATAAACAGACAGGTAATACAATAAACAGACAGGAAATACAAGAAACAGACATGTAATACAATAAACAGACAGTATTACAATAAACAGACAGGAAATACAATAAACAGACGGGAAATACAATAAACAGACATGTAATACAATAAACAGACAGGTAATAAAATAATCATACACGTAATACAATAAACAGACAGGTAATACAAGAAACAGACATGTAATACAATAAACAGACATGTAATACAATAACCAGACATGTAATACAATAAACAGACATGTAATACAATAAACAGACATGTAATACAATAAACAGACAGGTAATAAAATAAACAGACAGATAATACAATAAACAGACAGATAATACAATAAACAGACAGGTAATACAATAAACAGACATGTAATACAATACACAGACATGTAATACAATAAACAGACAGGTAATAAGATAAACATACACGTAATACAATAAACAGACAGGTAATACAATAAACAGACATGTAATACAATAAACAGACATGCAATACAATAAACAGACATGTAATACAATAAACAGACAGGTAATACAAGAAACAGACATGTAATACAATAAACAGACATGTAATACAATAACCAGAAATGTAATACAATAAACAGACATGTAATACAATAAACAGACATGTAATACAATAAACAGACAGGTAATAAAATAAACAGACAGATAATACAATAAACAGACAGGTAATACAATAAACAGACAGGTAATACAATAAACAGACATGTAATACAATACACAGACATGTAATACAATAAACAGACAGGTAATAAGATAAACATACACGTAATACAATAAACAGACAGGTAATACAATAAACAGACATGTAATACAATAAACAGACATGCAATACAATAAACAGACATGTAATACAAGAAACAGACAGGTAATAAAATAAACAGACAGGTAATACAATAAACATACACGTAATAAAATAAACAGACATGTAATACAATAAACAGATATGTAATACAATAAACAGACATGTAATACAATAAACAGACAGGTAATAAAATAAACATACACGTAATACAATAAACAGACATGTAATACAATAAACAGACAGGTAATACAATAAACAGACAGGTAATACAATAAACAGACATGTAATACAATAAAGAAACATGTAATACAATAAACAGACAGGTATTACAATAAACAGACAGGTAATACAATAAACAGACAGGTAAAACAATAAACAGACAGATAATAAAATAAACATACACGTAATACAATAACCAGACTGGGTAATACACTAAACAGACAGGAAAAGAAATTTTTTTTTTTTAGGATTTACTTTTGCATTTAATGAGCAGCGATGTTATAGATCTTCTCGGTATAACCTCATAAATAATTTCCGACAATCAGACACTTTGCACTTTTTTTCGTGGTATCATAATTTCTGCATGAATTTGAATACATACGAGTTTTATTATATCAAAGTATCGTTATGATATGTTAATACTATGTTACAACTCTAGGTCCTAAAAATAATGTAACAGAAAGAAAGTGAAATTCAAAAGTTACTTATAATATTGTGAATCGAATTCCAAATAATCCTAAATGTCCTAATCACAAGTCCATAAATATAAAATGTTCCGAATGAGTTCCAATAGTCTTGAATGTCCTGATATAACACAATGATACAATACAAAATGTCTTTGAATGAGTTCACTAATGTCCAAAGTAATGTATTATTTCAAAAGTCAATGATCACTTTAGTTATATATTAAGTAAATAATTCGTCTCGAATTATATCTGACTTCAACGGCACAAACTATAAAATCTGATCTCAGATGGATTCTCACAGACTGATCTAAAGCAGGAATGAATTATTTGTTTATCAAATCCCTTTTTATTTACACATTGTGACTTGACCTATATCAACAGGATATGAAGCAATAAAATGGAGAGAAAAAACAGTCTAACTGTCAATATGACTGGCCTTGAACTCAAATGCTAAGTAAACGTTCTGTTTACTAGTGACCAGAATCTAAAGTACTACATACATCATGGACGAAATTTAAACACACAGGATAGATTAAATATACATAGCAGCTATTTTCAGTTAAGTTAAGTTAAGATAATGTTTCCTTTAAGTGAAGTTAACATTATCCTTGAAATAAGTTAATGTTGTCTTTAAGATCAGTTAATGTTCTATTTAGTTTATGTTAATATTCTCTTTAAGTTAAGTTAAATGTTCTCTTTAAGTTTAAACATATCATTTTCGTTCCAATCAGGAACAGTTTGATCATGTAGTTTCGAGATAAAATAACATGTTCAAAATGATGAAGTGAACACCATAAAAATTACGTCAAATCACAACATAACGAATCTGACGAAAACGAAAGTAGAGTTAGAGAAAGACTGGAACATACTTGGATATATATATTCGTTTTATATACTAATCAGTCTATTAGATCATTGTATAAAATGGACTTAAACACTTGATAGTACCAATTTTAAACCAGTTAAGCTTAACCAGAAGGCGTGAATCTATAAAACAGATATTAGATGAGGAAAAAGTATACTCATTAACAACACAACAAATTACTTGCTGGGTCAGGAGATAAATTAGTCAGGGTTTACATATAAACGTAATCATGTTTATGGCCAACATATTCTTGTTTGAAACATTTCTTTACTTTGATAAGATGTAAAATTATTATATGTGTAAAGGATATAATAAATAAGTAACTCAACAAAATGACCAGACACGTTGAAGGTCTTAACTGTCCATGACAACGATTTTAATTTATCATGTTGAACGAAGGATATGGAACTAGTCTGTGTTCCTTTCTGGGGAAAAAAGAAATCAGAATAAAAAGCTAATGGGGGCTGGGGTGGGGTGGGGTGGGGTTGCGTGGTTGAAACATTACCAAATGTCATTATTAGGGCTTGTCTTCATTTGTTTTTATTGCACCTTATCCATGTATATTTACTTCATGGAGTAATACGAATCTTGCGTGTCTTTGAAAAGGGAAGCAGGCATGGACATTAGCAGAATGGGTGCCGAAAAGAAACGAATACTTTGGTCAGTCTAACGGAGAAATACTCATTAAGAAAAGTGGATTTTACCTCATGTACGCACAGGTAGGTCGTTTCCAATAACCAGTCATTCTTCAATATACTTCTATTATTCTAACTCCTATCTGTTATGCACCATCTCTCTTTATTCAAGATTATTGTAAAATGTGTGATGTTAATGAAAAGATGCCTTATATGAAGTCTCTGAAGTGTAAGTTAATCGGAGTAGATGCTACAAGTAAAATGAGAGGATAGCAATACAGGAGTTGCTAATGTCATGTGTTAACTGTACATATAAATATTGTACTATGGCTAGTTGTTAAAGATGCGTCAGTTTAAAATATTAGCCTAAATATAAAATCGATAAAGACAAAAGAAAACATGCTTCACGGAAGGATATGAAGTAAATAACGTGTACAAACACAAACATCTTCTGCAAGATTTGAAATGTTTAAGCAGTGACTGTCCGTTAAAAAGTGTACCTCTGTCCGATATATCTCGTTCTGATCTGTACCGCGAACAACCGTTTGGGCTTGAGTGCCACTTGAAACACTGACGTGCATGAAATTGATGTACTATTTTTGCCGGAAGCGCGTGCGAGTAACACCTGTGCAAATAGTTTTTTGAAGATAGCGAAAGATTTTATTGATGAGATTTTAACAGTGATCAGCAAGTAAACGGAGACTTTATTGTCGAAATTAAAATTTGTATTTGAATTATCAAATATGCGTGCATCTTTTAGAGCGTAACGTTGCCTTTCAAAGAAAGTCTCTAGATGGTTAACAATCGTTGCTCTAAGATTCAAAACAGTCTTTTTAATTTACTGTTGACATTCCAAAGAGTTATTAATTATATTGCAGATAACTCTGATCGGTTCGAGGAAGCGAGGATTTTACGTCAAGAAGATGAGTAGGACGGCAGATGGCACCTTCATTGCTTCCATCATTTCCGCTTGTACACGTTTCTCTGACGAGGATGACAAGAACTCGAGAAATGACTCATGCAGCGTGCATAGACCATGTAGACTTGACGCGGGGGACAGGCTGTTCATTGAACCTATATCCATGCAAGAGATACTTTACAGTTCCAGCTACACTTATTTTGGGTTGATTAGAATGGGGTAAAACACGGAAATTCCTTCATAGGAGATATTCATACTATGGAAAACTATAATTGGAAAAACTGCCCAATCGACCCGATTTTAAATCGGTCTATTTAGAGGACGGCAAGATTCCAAACTGCTGTGGGCCTTAAAGAAGAAACATTGTCCACGAGAGAAATAATACTTCCCTAACATAATTTCTTATATGAACATTTAGCAGGATACAGTGCGATTTTTTTAGCGAACCAGTCTGAAGTATTCAAGAAATTCGATACTTCTACAGACTCTGCCTAATTCAAATCCGAGAAAATAAACATCGATTATTCGTATGGCATATTCAAATACCTTCCTCTATATCATGGCACCACTATGACAATCATAATATCCTCTCATTCATGGGATGAAACGATGTGAGTTTACTTGCAAAACCAATTCCATTCTAATATTTGGAATATATCATACGCTATTCAAACAGTTTTAAGTATGTCAGTTATTAGGATTACAATTGCAGAAAAATAAAATCCCGATTCATCAAGGAGGTTGTTAACAGAGTTTCCTCCCTTTCGTGGGACATATTTTGCTTATGAATACAAAGTCTTTCGCAAAGTTGATTCTGCCGAGAAAATATAATTTAAAAATAATGCATTGCAATCAAGGATAAATGCGTGAATGTTTGCTGCATGAATATTATTGAGTAATTGTATGATTATTTCGTTCCATGTAGATTTTGTGCCGATGAAAAAACATATAGATTATTTACATTTTCTTCGGTATTAGTATGTTCGTGATTCCACATCACAATAATTATAAAGTTTACCAAGCCTTTGTAACAATCATTTGCATTGGTTAAAATCGTTTCATGTGACGCAGAAAACGAGATGTTGTTAGTTTGTAGCACCAGAAAGGAACTACTTCTGTATTAATGCACCATTCCTGTGTGCATTGATAATATTTGTAAACAAAGGATAAACTATAGTTCTGTTATTTATTTGCTGAAATTCGTTATTATTCTTTTTATAACTATTTGTAATTACAAGAATTGAACTTCATATTTTACATTGAACTTCATAATTTACAGGATTCATGAAGTCATGAAGTTTGAAAATGGGGTACGCGCTATGCATGTATGGCCTTCACTTCGCTATGGCCGTTCGTGCGGTGTGTAATCGATTTGTAAGCTTCATGACTTCATGATCCCTGTAAAATATGAACTTCATTTCTTTTAAACTTATTTAAACGTATCCGCGATACTGACATGAAACAGAGTGCTCGAAAAAAGTAATTATAAATCATGAAAGAGTCCAACAATTAACCGAAAGCTGCCCACATAGCTCATTGTGCAGGATTATTTCCTTTTGTGTTATCAAAAATAACACGTAAATGACACTGTTTCTTTCTAATGCACTCCCATCCTAGACGACATTTTTGCAAAGCTATGTAAAAAAGTTGTGTACACAAAGTTTCACGGTCATGTTGCAAAAGTTATTTCGACAAAACAAAACAAAAATACGCTACAACAAATACAGGTAATTTTTTTCTGCATTTTGTCGCCTTTTGATATTTGAGATAGATTTACGGCTAAAACGATTTGTCTTGACTGAAAATACTCAAAATAGTATACAAGCATTGATGGTGATAGCAAATGTTTACCTATAAGTTTGGTCTCACGTATCCCATGTTCAATGACATTGCAGTCTATCTCGTGGTTTAGTAGTAAGACAGCATCGAAAGATTTTGTTTGGGCATAGGATGCGATTACAGTCTCATATAATTGTAATGATTATTACATATAAGTATTCTTTACAAGATAATGGCGACATTCTTAATCTTATTCAAGTTACAGTGATCTCCCCTGTGAAGACAATAGGTTTAGATAAGAAGATAATAGTCTCACGTGTACCAACCTCATAAAACAGGGGTACATACTAGAACATAACATAAAACCGTGAGAATGCTGTAAACAACATTATCACAGTTGTTGTTTTATTCTTTCCATTTTTTTTTCTTTTATGTTTTGTTTGTTTGTTTTAAGCAAGAGCGCCAACAACGAGAAGCGTAGTATCAGCCTGCTCTCCAATCGATCATTTAATAGAAAAGTTCTTTTGACCAGCATTAAAAGTTTTTGTGACCAGTTGCCGTGTCTCCATAAGCCTTTGGTTTGTACTACAAATGTGTCCAATAATTATGACCGTCAAACCTCTGGTAAACAAAAGGTTTGCCTTTTTTTAAATCAAAAAGCAGAATTTAAAAGAGGCAAAGTTTTTAAGCCTATGAAACTTCTGCTCATTGATACTCATAAACTTAAGGCTATTCTTGATAAAATTATATGTACAGAATAGCTCAGCCGTTAGGTCATTCTGTGGTTAATTAACTATCCCATCCCAGTAGAGTGCCATGGAAGAGATACAACACTTTCCATTACTTTAATTTCAGTGTGTCACTGTGCAATGTCTATCATAATGTATTAATTAATATATTTTATATACTAGTTATCTGTGATTATCATTTGTTGAAATTGCTAAGAACAATGTTTTCTGCATCTCCTCAGAATGAAAACTAAACAATACATGTATAGGGGAGATAATCCGTATTTTAAAAAAATAATTTTTTTTTCGTTCTTTTAATTTGTTTCAGGTATCACTAAGTAGTTAAGGTAGACTTGAATGTATCCGCTGTTCAAACATAACATATTTGAAGTTATATAACTTCCACTCGTGACGTACAAACCTACTTTTGACTGCAGAACTTCATAATTCCAAAATTGTGCCTTTAGTTATAAACATCTTGCGTGACAAAAAGAGCCCCTGTTAGATGAAGCCAACGAACAAAAAAATTTCCTGTGGTATTGTTTGGAAGCTGTCACGCTCTGTCTCGGCAACATAGAATCATAATTTTTACAAGCTTTCAATTGCATAGTTTACCTTACTACCTAAAAAAAAGATGAAACAAAACTTAAAATTTGCCAATTTGTTCTTAACGCATTTATTCCTATCATTATTTTTTAATGAACACACGATAGATAAATGTATAATGTTGTACTTTGTTGTTCTCATTGTATTAGAAGTTGCCACGATGAACTCTGAAATTCTTAACCTTGCGGAAGATAAAACAAATGACAGGTTGCAAAGTTACTTTTCACGACATCAATTTCTAATTTAAAACATATTTTGGTTTCATAACAGAAAGAAATGAGAAAATACTAGGTCATGGACGAAATCATTTTTGACAAATCCAAAATAAAACGGTATAAAGTTTTAAAAAGATGACCCATATAACAAATATTTAGGGCAATTGATATTGATTTCAAGATGAAAAGCAAAAAACAAGTCAAATTCACCAGGCATATGTACAAAATCGTGGATAAAGTCCAATCTACACTTCGTTTGTTGCCTTGATTTATAACATGGGTAAACTATTCAATCCTAATAACAAATCAGATAAAATTAGATTGGCTCTTTATGGTTTGGCCGGGGACGTCTTTTCTTATTCCAGGAATTGTGAACAGCTGAAATTAGAAAACGTTTGTTTATATACAAAGGCTCTAAAAGCTCCGCCCCAGACTGGCATGTTGTATCTCTCTCTCAGTCAAAAGAAATAAAATTAGGCCACCGTATCCAGGCACACAACATTGTGTTTGGACACCTGTCACATAGGTGACGTGAATTCAAATGGACTCCTAATAGTTTTTAGAAAGTGGAAATCTGAGGGAATTTCCTGCGCACTGTCCTTATAAAATGGATTGCATATTAGTTCCTGAGAAATCACAAACAAAGACTGTTGTGGTAAGACATGGCGGGAAAGAGAGGTGTTGCTTGGGTAGAATACGCAGCCATTTGGGGCAGCTGTGTGGAGTGTTTGTGTTGCTGCTGCTGATTTTTGTGCCGAATCTATATCTCTTCTTGAGAACAGAACAACTGCAGTCCGAGCTGTCCGTGCATAAGGACATTATTGACAAGCTAGTCCAAAAATTGCAACAGACAGAAAAATCACTGGAACCGTCGGAAAGCGTACATCATCATAAGGTACTAGTGTATCTAAGTGTTCTCATGTCAGACTCTTGCATGGTACTAGTAAATTGCAGCCTGCTGCGTGCTTATTAAAATCACGATTAGCTTTCAGGCACATCACAATACATGCATTAAGTGATTTTGTTTCTGCAGAGAATAATGTTATTTATATTCTACCACTGTATGTAAGCATTAAAGCGTAATTGATGCGTTGCCTACAGTTAATAAACGAGAACGTTAAGTCAATTAAAAGTCTGTCGAATTGACGCAGAAAGCTGCAGTTAAACACATTCATTTTAAGGTTTCACAGCCCGTGGATTGTTGTTTTTTTTTTTACTATTTATTAAATCTGACACGTGAACTCTTCCTTTTTTGGAACCTTTTGAAACTTTATCAATATCTATCTCAGTATGTATACTTTATCAATATCTATCTCAGTATGTAAACTTTATCAATATCTATCTCAGTATGTATACTTTATCAATATCTATCTCAGTATGTATACTTTATCAATATCTATCACAGTATGTATACTTTATCAATATCTATCTCAGTATGTATACTTTATCAATATCTATCTCAGTATGTATACTTTATCAATATCTATCTCAGTATGTATACTTTATCAATATCTATCTCAGTATGTATACTTCTTTGGCCGCCTGGAAGAATCAACAAAGATAAATATCGTTTCTTCTTTTTACATTTGTTACAAACTTTGTAAACGACAGGAAATATAAAAACGGGACACATTTTCGAATGTTCCCGATAGCAACAATGGCGGCAGTGTTTACTGCTAGAGAACTGATTGTACATTATTTATATTTTATTCAAATCAAACTCGTGTTGTCTATTTTATTAAGAATATTAATTCTAATTCTCCTAATCTACATATTTTGCATAACCGTACTTTGATCATCTGTGGTCATTTGAGAAAGGACAACCTTCTTTCAAGGATCATTAAGGTCCTACACTTTGGTTCAGTGTAGAAACACTATATATTGACTGATTGACAGGATATATTTCCCTAAAAATACTTTTTATTCAACCGAAACTCTACAGAAATACACCAAAGTCAACGATCTCCAGATAGCGTTGTAACAAGACGCTCCAATAACAATTAAGGAACAGTGTATATATTGTGCTAAAGATACAGTGTATATATTGTGGTATAGATACAGTGTATATATTGTGGTAAAGATACAGTGTATATATTGTGGTAAAGATACAGTGTATATATTGTGGTAAAGATAAAATATTTCACACCAGATCAGTTACCTAAGAAGGGGAATTTGCATTTACAATCTAGAGATCTTTAAATATTGATGTGAACCTATAACAAATCTGTGAAACATACACACTCTTATGTGTAATCATAACTAGTCAGTGAAACATATACACTCTTATGTGTAATCATAACCTGTCTATAGGAAAACATACGCACTCTTATCCCTCTGCTGAAATCTTAACTGTTGTCTGATATTTGAAACCTTAACCTAAACTTTAGCAAATTTTAAAAAAGTAATTTCAAACCTTAGTTATACAGCAATGACGATTACTTTTTATATTCTATATATATATATATATTCATTGATTGATTATTTTCTTTACTCTTGTGTTTGTTGTTTAGATATTTGATTCGCTTTCATTCTCTTACAGGATTTTGAATTTATTCATTTCTATACTTATCAATGAATTCTTTACCGTTCTACATTTACTATCTTTCTTCTATCTATAAAAGGGTTAGTTCAAAAAGCAAGATTTCCATAATATCTCGAATCAATTGCAACTTTGCACAGTACCAGTTACATTACTTGTACATGTGATGTAGAACATTAATTCTATAGCCTTATTTGACTAGCAGTGTCAATCACTTCGGTAGAGTGTCCAACAAATACAATTGCATGGATAATGACTAAAAATCCTAAATACTCCAACAAAAACGGTTGAACTCCCCTATTGTTTTTCTTCCATAAATTTTCCCTTCCATTTTTTTTCTTGAAAACTTTTCATCTTCTGTGGCCATGTGCAGTGTATTAGTACTCTTACAATTTATTATTTGAAATTAGCTGTTGTCGTCATGTAGCTGTTGTCGTACGGATATTATTTGAAATTAGCTGTTGTCGTCATGTAGCGTACGGATATTATTTGAAATTAGCTGTCATATTTTTAATATAAGAGCACAAGATTTATCATTCGATTTACGAATTTGTTGATACTGACACAACAAGCCAAACCCTATATTCCTGAAACTGTTGAGCACAAAAGACGAAGTCGACATCAAGTCCCAAAAGCTTTAAGCTTCTATAAGTTTGCGGATAATCGAAATATAACCATAAACCTTTCAAAAATTTTCTTACCTTTGTTGTTGTGTGTTTTTAGAATGTTTAATCTTACATATATAGACAGACTTCAATTAATTATATCTAATTTGTAAGAGTTCAGCTTGACATCAAGATATTTGGCACAAAATAAACAGGCAAATTTTTCAACATTTAATATAAAGAGATTAATTTTGACTTTTTTCAATATATGACAGAGTTTAATTTTAGCCATCCATATTACCAGTTTATATGAAAATGTACAAGTCCAGACTAATGTCATATAGATGAAATTAAGACCGGGTCCTATAGCCAAGACACAAAGAGTACAAAATATGAATTCAGACTAAGTATTGAAAAAATAAATATCATACTTAGAGTCTCTCATATTGCTTTAATTTAACATGTATATAGATGTAGGAAGAAGATAAACCAGAAATTATCGTGATTCCAACCTCGCTGCATGTGACTTTTATAGAAAATCAAACTTGTTGAAATCTGAGTTCAATTTGTGTGCTCAGTTTGATGACTACGTGATCAGGATTTCATTAAAGTGAGACGTCGTATTGTAATAAACCCAGGGTATGTACTATTTGTATTACGTCTCCGTTATTAGCTTTGTTAGATTTTAGTGACTATTTGTTGATTATGGGGAGTCGGTGTTGGGAAGATATTTCTCAAACCGAGTAGTTAGCCATTTACTAGGAGCAGATGTCATAATGCACAGTATTCACGAGACTTTATGGTAGCTTTGATTAATTTCGTAAAATGGATCCTCTCTCGTTTTTTAACATAAGGAATTCTCGGGATATTCCAATGTAAAAGTGTTAGTAATTTCCGATAGGAATACTCTTTTGTATTAGGTGGTTGGATCGTGTTTTGTGGTGCATGGCGTAAATCACAAATCTTATGCTTGGAAATGTTTACTGATGAGTCATACAAATGTGAAGCTAGAAAACCCATGCAAGTGTGAAATTAGAGTTTCGTTATGTGTGGTCATTACGTAATTAGAGGAAAATTATTTGTATTATTTGAACGTTGAGGAACCTTTCAGTTGACAACGACTGCTGTCTTAAGACCCTTAAAAATAGGGTAAATATGGACCTCAAGCCAGACTCAAGCAGGAGTTGTTTGATTCGCTCTATAGTGAGACCCCCTTGTGTGTTAGAAGGAGCTATTTACTAGCTAAACTTTTTTTTAAACATTGTGATCTTTACATTTTTTGGGGTGGGGAAGTTTTGTTTTATTTTGCAAATAATAAGCAAAAATAAATCTGATATTGGTTCCTACAATAATATATATTATCAGGGTGCACAAAAAAACATACAAAAAAAACCAAAACAAAACAACAACAACAAACGATCGACCCAATATAGAATCTAATTTTAATCCAACCACCTTGTTATTTTATTTTTGTTAAATGGTGTTGATGAAAATATACATAACAAATTTCCTTTTATCAATGAACAGTATGTTTTATCCTGACATAAAAAGTAAAACAATAATTGAGAATAATGACAGTGTCATAGCAACCGCCCAAGCAACACCTGCAACTTGAAGGGGGGGGGGGGGGGCAGACCCAGTGGGGGCCCAAAATTCCCACGAAACAACCTTTTTTAATTGGGAGGGAATCCCAGGATTCAGTTTTGCCGTGTAAAGGGGGGGGGGGCAGAATTTCTTGCTACGTCACTGAATAAAGATAACATTTTTGAAACCAGTCAAGTCGGGGCAAGATAAAATTCGTGATAAATAATAACAAATATAACTATGCTTCAGCACGTGTTTTATAGGGGGATATTGCCTTTTTTTTCTTCCTCGTCCTCTACTTATTTTTCCTTCTTTCCTTTTTGTCTTTCTTGTTTTTTTTTTTTTTTTTTTTTGTTTGTTTTCTTCCTGTGTTTTCTTCTTTTGCTTTACTTTAAAAAAAATTATTATATTAACTCTAACGTGAACGATGAAGTATACTATTATATGATTGATGGCATATGTCACTTACTAGTTAAATTTCTATCTTTTTCTTCGCAAAAGTAAATCAACAAGCATGCCGCCTTGTTGGGCAAATGCAGATTCTAGAAATCAATCTATTTATACTAGTATCTGAATATGCTTGGACACAAAATTTGGCCCTAGTTCAGTTGATGTTATTGACATAATAGTAATATACTTGGACACAAAATTTGGCCATAGTTCAGTTGATGTTATTGACATAATAGTAATATATTTGGACACAAAATTTGGCCATAGTTCAGTTGATGTTATTGACATAATAGTAATATATTTGGACACAAAATGTGGCCCTAGTTCAGTTGATGTTATTGACATAATAGTAATATACTTGGACACAAAATTTGGCCCTAGTTCAGTTGATGTTATTGACATAATAGTAATATACTTGGACACAAAATTTGGCCATAGTTCAGTTGATGTTATTGACATAATAGTAATATACTTGGACACAAAATTTGGCCATAGTTCAGTTGATGTTATTGACATAATAGTAGTATGCTTAGACACAAAATGTGGCCCTAGTTCAGTTGATGTTATTGACATAATAGTAATATACTTGGACACAAAATTTGGCCATAGTTCAGTTGATGTTATTGACATAATAGTAATATACTTGGACACAAAATTTGGCCATAGTTCAGTTGATGTTATTGACATAATAGTAATATACTTGGACTGAACGGAATGGGTTCCTATCCGGTTATGGGGTCAAGGACATAAGTATGTGTGTCATGACAACGTTTTCCATGTTACTAGGTCTAATATATCCTCTCAAGCAATACTAATTGTAAATAATATGTTTATATATTGCATCTATTTGGCAATACCAACGCATGTCTTCCTTAAAACTGAAACTATCATTGTAAATTAGAACCATTAAAAGTGGTCTTAACTAAAACATTGCGAATAAATAAATAAATAAATAAATAAATAAATAAATAAATAAATAAATAAATAAATAAATAAATAAATAAATAAATAAATGAATAAAACATGACTGCACTTTATTGCTGGTAATTAAATTTGTATCAAACAGCTTTTTATGTAGTCAGTCGGTTAGGTGGTAGCAGTTATAATAACGATAGTAGTAGTAGTAGTTGTTGTTGTTGTTGTTGTGGCAGATACAGTTAAGCAGCAGGTGAAGCAGCAAAATTAGTAAATTGCCAGTACAGAGTCCAATGCCAGAAACAGATTTATAGCACAACAGTAATGCTGGAACGGTACATTTTCCCACAGGATGATATGTATCTATTGTACAGATTTGTCTTTTGATGTTTGTGTGTTTATTTGTAATGTAAATTTATATAGATGGTACGAACACTTCCCTGTAACTTCATATGTTCGTAAAATTTCAATGTATTTCTTTTGTTTTAAATCTCCTGATGGAGAAAATAAAGATTAATACATGAATGGGTACTAAAATCTTGTGTTTGGAAAATGATAATTAACATGAAAATGTATTTTACATGTTACCCAGTCCACATTTATTTCCTAATCAATATATGTCATGAGCAATCGGTCTTTAATACCATTCCCCCTCCAAACAAGCAACTATAATGTTTGGACTCGGATTTGTGTTAGTAAAATATTGTATATATGAAATACTGATGATATTCTTATTTCTTGATATAATTCTAAGTATCACTTTTTGAATCTGATTAAGCGAAAACAAACACAAAATAATTAATTGCTTTAATGGCAATTGATTGGTGCATTTCATCTACAAGCTATAAATGTAGGAAAACATAAGGTCGCAAACTACACATTAGGTGGAGACGAGAGGGAGCACTTCATTATGTGAGAATAATGGTGATAAACGGGTATTTTTTTGTTAATACTATTGAACGAATGCGCGACTCAAAAGTTACAATCTGCTTATTCATGGAGATACGGGATATGTAATACGCAACACACACAAAACTAATTCAAGAATAAAAGGTAGATGTTTTTAATTTTCGTAAATATTTTTTTTTTTATTAATCCATCATTCATTTTGTTCAGAATTGGGAGTCAGAAGTATGGATGTTCATACCGTATGAAACAGACTTAAGAAAGGAAATAATTTTTGGTAACTTTCGTAATTCAATAAGTCAATTACAATTGTGTATTATCATTTAATCTACGATATTGACAAACATTACTTATTTTCTTCGAAGAAAAATAAATTCTTACAGAGGCTTTGTTAAATGAGTGTTTCGAGCCACTACACTCATTCATTGCGTGACAAGTATAAATTGTTTGCCACTCACATGTACACTTTAAGTTTGTAAGACTATCAAATGGGTTCGTGGACCATGTACAAATGTCTGTAGTTTTTAAGAATGCCGAAGTCGATTCCTTAAAGAAAACTGCTGAAGGATTTGTGGGTCAGTGTCAAATATGCCATATCATCAACAACAAAAAAAGTTGAAGCATCTTTCCCGAGCAAACACTAAAACTGCATTATTTATTGCTTGACCCTAGCATTCCGAATTTACTTTTATTATGAAGATATGATACAAACTATCGATAGGAGATGTAATTTCTTTCCGCAGATCCTTTACTCAGTCTTTATGTACAAAAAATAATACTTTTTGCATTAATATAAACCGTGCAGCTTTAATAATAATAATAATAATAATAATAATAATAATAATAATAATAATAATAATAATAAGATTAATAATAATAATAATAATAATAATAATAATAATATTAATAATAAGGTAATAGTGATGGTAATGATGATGGAAGTAGTAGTATTGCTAAAAGTAGTAGTAGTACCAACAGCAGATTATGAGATTATTTGCTGACATATTCGTCAAAAGATGTTGCTGAAATTCAATATGTTTTGAACACTGATCTTGAAAATATAAAGACCTGGTGCTATAAATAGTGACTTATTTTTTGTGCATGTAATTTCAACAGTCATTATGTCATTGTAGACAGGCACTTGAAACTGTATCTCATTATTTTTTTTCTAGAGTGTTGCCATTATGTAGAACCGCTTCTTCAAGGTTAATTTCATTTATCTTTCATATGACCTAAATTGTAAAGTGTTTAAAGCTGTTTAATATTTTATTAAAGAAACCAGATATATTTCCTGATTTTCTTTATATATATATATATATATATATATATATATATATATATATATATATATATATATATATGAGATCGATTCCTTATAATATCTATGCAAATGTAATTATATGTAAGACACATTTCCATGTATTTGACTCATTGTCGTCGTGTTATGTTAAGCGCTTTTTATGTAGAAAAAAAATTGTTGCCCAACCCCAATCGCTTCTTTAATATGGCAATAAAATATGTTTAAACCTTAAATTTAGTAGCAACAACAGATGTAGCGGTGGTGGTAGTTGTAATATTAGTTTCATGGCCAGATTGTAGTGCAATTGACATTCGGGTTAATCTGGTGACCTTTAAAAAAAATGTCCATTCAATACCCAGGTAAAGCTTTGTACGTTTGACCTGTTTTACACAAATGCACAGGGCGACGCGGTCGAATTCTAGGTAGAGGATAAGATATACCTACCGACTAACCTTGTCGAAGATTAATGTCCTACAGGCCTATCTAATGGACTACTCGGTGAACACATACATCAGAAATATTGACAGGGACCCATTTAATGTTGTCTTACTGATTACAGATACACGATGTCATATGAGATAATACTACTACTACTACTAATAATAATAATTTTCATTAGTATTGTAGGCTACAGGCCCAAAAATACATACAGCTTAATATGCGGTACATCATTTCACGGTAGTCATAGACATGGAATAACATTAATATTTGCATGAAGTGTAGATTTATTCAATTCATGAACCTTCATGTATATTAATATTCAAAAACAGGGTCTTAATGAGGCATCAGTTCTTACAGCTGTCAAGTTTAATGCATACTTAGTTATCTATTAAGACAGGTCGTCCTATTATTTTCACCAATTTTCATAGATTTACAAATAAACTAAATTTGACATTAACAGACTCGTATTACTCATGTGTATATATGAGTAGAACTTTTGGATGTTTGGGTTTATGAAAATATTCGAAGGTATATGCTTTCTGCTTCGTTCAGCATAAATATGATATGACACAATAAAGTGACATTCGTTTTCTGTTTCTGTGTTTTATATCAGACATATTATATCTTCATAGCGAATATATTCATGCCTTGCTGTATGTGCTCTAATTGGTAAATTTCCTGCTCTTATCCGACAAATTAAGTTACCTAAATACGTCTCACCTAGATCATCTAAATATTTTTGCCGTGTAAAGTTACCTTTTAAGTTTCATATCCATGTGTATATATGAGTAGAACTAGAACATTGATCTCATGAGTCAATTCTTGCTTGAAAATATCTTTACCTCGCTGTGTAAACATTTCAATAAACAGTGACACCCTGTCTTAACAAAACATTACCATATACATATTTTAATAATATTTTTGTTTTACATTATTTGCCCAACAATTACAGTTTCCACCCCATTTCAATTGAACATTGTAATATTGTTTTGGTAACTTGCTATATGGAATTTTTAAAATCCGAAACTTAAGAATTCGAATATATCGAACTTTTTCACGTGCATTCTTCCTAATGCATGATAAACAAAAGCATATGGTGTGTTTATTGACAGCCCCAGTATAAATTTACAAAACTCGGTGTGAATCTTTTCCATGTCTGGTGCTTCATTGAAGTCCCATATTTAGGATGCATAATTCAAAATAGGCAAAGGTTTTTGTATCAAAGATATGAAGCAAGATATGTATAAGTATAAAGCAAGGTATGTATAGGTATGAAGCAAGGTATGTATAGGCATGAATCAAGGCATGTATAAGTATGAATCAAGGTATGTATTAGTATGAAGCAAGGTATGTATAAGTATGAAGCAAGGTATGTATAGGTATGAATCAAGGTATGTATAAGTATGAAGCAAGGTATGTATAGGTATGAATCAAGGTATGTATAAGTATGAAGCAAGGTATGTATAGGTATGAAGCAAGATCGGTATAGGTATGAATCAAGGTATGTATAAGTATGAAGCAAGGTATGTGTAGGTATGAAGCAAGGTATATATAGGTATGTATAGGTATGATGCAAGGTATGTATTAGTATGAAGCAAGGTATGTATAGGTATGAAGCAAGGTATGTATAAGTATGAATCAAGGTATGTATAGGTATGAATCAAGGTATGTATAAGTATGAAGCAAGGTATGTATAGGTATGAAGCAAGATCGGTATAGGTATGAAGCAATGTATGTATAAGTATGAAGCAAGGTATGTATAGGTATGAAGCAAGGTATTTATAAGTATGAATCAAGGTATGTATAAGTATAAAGCAAGATAAGTATAGGTATGAATCAAGGTATGTATAAGTATGAATCAAGGTATGTATAAGTATGAATCAAGGAATGTATGGGTATGAAGCAAGATATGCATAAGTATGAAGTAACATGTATAAGTATGAATCAAGGTATGTATAGGTATGAAGCAAGGTATGTATAGGCATGAAGCAAGATATGTATAGGTATGAATCAAGGTATGTATAAGTATGAATCAAGGTATGTATAGATATGAAGCAAGGTATGTATAAGTATGAATCAAGGTATGTATAAGTATGAAGCAAGATATGTATAAGTATGAATCAAGGTATGTATAGGCGTGAAGCAAGTATGTATAAGTATGAATCAAGGTATGTATAAGTATGAAGCAAGATATGTATAAGTATGAATCAAGATATGTATAAGTATGAATCAAGGTATGTATAGGCATGAATCAAGGTATGTATAAGAATGAATCAAGGTATGTTTAAGTATGAATCAAGGTATTTATAAGTATGAATCAAGGTATGTTTAGGCATGAATCAAGGTATGTATAAGTATAAATCAAGGTATGTATAAGTATGAAGCAAGATATGTATAAGTATGAATCAAGGTATGTATAAGTATGAATCAAGGTATGTATAGGCATGAATCAAGGTATGTATAAGTATGAAGCAAGGTATGTATCGGCATGAATCAAGGTATGTATAAGTATGAAGCAAGGTATGTATAGGCATGAATCAAGGTATGTATACGTATGAAGCAAGGTATGTATAGGCATGAATAAAGGTATGTATAAGTACGAATCAAGGTATGTATAAATATGAATCAAGGTATGTATAAGTATGAATCAAGGTATGTATAAGTATGAATCAAGGTATGTATAATTATAATCAAGGTATGTATAAGTATGAATCAAGGTATGTATAATTATGAATCAAGGTATGTATAAGTATGAATCAAGATATGTATAAGTATGAATCAAGGTATGTATAAGTATGAATCAAGATATGTATAAGTATGAATCAAGGTATGTATAGGCATGAATCAAGGTATGGATAAGTATGAAGCAAGGTATGTATATGCATGAATAAAGGTATGTATAAGTATGAATCAAGGTATGTATAAGTATGAATCAAGGTATGTATAAGTATGAATCAAGGTATGTATAAGTATGAATCAAAGTATGTATAAGTATGAATCAAGGTATGTATAGGCATGAATCAAGTTATGTATAAGTATGAATCAAGGTATGTATAAGTGTGAATCAAGTGTTAATAACCGAACTACCACCAACTTGTCAAAAATGTCCCATTTTATTAACCTAACTACCACCAACTTGACAAAAATGTCCCATCTTAATAACCTAACAATCACCAACTTCTCAAAAATGTTTTATCTTAATAACCTAAACTGACGTCGTCATCAGATTGCTGATACTTTTCTATAGTACAACGGACATTTCTCTGTCTGATTACAAATAAAACGTTATCGCCGAAAATTATGTGCACAAACGTATTTTGACAGGCTTTGTGTAGACACCTGGGGGCATGCAACCGTGATCGAATAGAGGGAGGAGATCAATTGTACATATTCAAATTAATTTGCAATTTCACCGCCACCCCCCCCCCCCTCTTCCTCCTTAAAACCGTCCGCTCCGCTACGCATGAAACTACTTACTTCTTAATGAAATTAATTACCTAATAGTTGGCTAATTGTTTGCTTCTTCCCAGCACCTCAGAATAACACAATAAGTAGAATCCAAGTACCGTATATACACGTGTATAATCTCATACCAATTGCAAACTGCATAGACCCAGATCCGCCGTCGCATAATGCGCCGGCAGATCTGGGTCTATGCAGTTTGTAAGGACTAATCAATAGAACAAACAACATAGACACTGATCTGCCGACGCATTATGCGAGGGCAGATCAGGGTATATGTTGTTTGCATTTGTATGCGAGTATATACAGTACTGTTAGGTTAAACTTAAATTCCAATCTTCTGTAATATTATGTTTGTATGTCTCTTTCTTTTCGGTTCCTTTGCGTTTATTTTCGGTTGCAATTCGTTCATTTTTGTTTCGTTTCATTTCATTTCCAGTGAATCTTCTTTCATTTTTGCTAACTTCTTTGAGCTTTCGGTGATTAGGCACGTTTTACGTTGCCACACTTTTACGGTGTCCCCCCCCCCCCATGACGTATTTATCTTGGCTAGAAAATCGATTGTACGTTAAGAGTACATAAGAATAACACGAAAGTGGCCTTCACATTTTTTAAATAAAGTTATTGGGTAGATCTTATTTTAATGTGCCTAAAAAAGCAAAAAGTGTTCAATCGGCCATGGAGTAAAATAGCTTGCATTGTCATGTTCACTATACTAATGCAGCTTCCTGATATTGTTCTCTCCCAACCCCCAACCTCCACCCCTGTCCTCACCCCCTTTGTCCCGGACCCAGCATACGACTCTCAGACTCCCATCGCTTCACAAAATTAGACTTTGTTGACGTGAAAATCATATTCGGAATGCATTTCTTCTCGATTAAACTAAAAAGTGTTAATAGTAGTGGTAGACAATCTCTGATCTTGGCAATCTGTAACATTTCGGCAGATTTTGAAAAATCGTCTCGGTTTGTTAGGAAATGAAAGAGTCATAACAATCTCGTCAAGTGCTTCAAAGTTTAGTAAATGTCAGTAATAAGGTGTGCATGTGAATATTTTGTATTCAAAGTGTAGTAAATGTCATTAATAAAGTGTGCATGTAAATATTTTGTATTCAAAGTGTAGTAAATGTCAGGAATAAGGTGTGCATGTAAATATTTTGTATTTTAAGTGTAGTAAATGCCAGTAATAAAGTGTGCATGTGAATATTTTGTATCTAAAGTGTAGTAAATGTCAGGAATAAAGTGTGCATGTGAATATTTTGTATTCAAAGTGTAGTAATGCCAGTAATAAGGTGTGCATGTGAATATTTTGTATTCAAAGTGTAGTAAATGTCAGTAATAAAGTGTGCATGTGAATATTTTGTATTCAAAGTGGAGTAAATGTCATTAATAAAGTGTGCATGTGAATTTTTTTTATTCAAAGTGTAGTAAATGTCAGTAATAAGGTGTGCATGTGAATATTTTGTATTTAAAGTGTAGTAAATGTCAGTAATAAGGTGTGCATGTGAATATTTTGTATTCAAAGTGTAGTAAATGTCAGTAATTAGGTGTGCATGTGAATATTTTGTATTCAAAGTGTAGTAAATGTCAGTAATTAGGTGTGCATGTGAATATTTTGTATTCAAAGTGTAGTAAATGTCAGTAATAAGATGTGCATGTGAATATTTTGTATTCAAAGTGTAGTAAATGTCAGTAATTAGGTGTGCATGTGAATATTTTGTATTCAAAGTAGTAAATACCAGTAATAAGGTGTGCATGTGAATATTTTGTATTCAAAGTGTAGTAAATGTCAGTAATAAGGTGTGCATGTGAATATTTTGTATTCAAAGTGTAGTAAATGTCAGTAATAAAGTGTGCATGTAAATATTTTGTATTCAAAGTGTAGTAAATGTCAGTAATAAGGTGTGCATGTAAATATTTTTTATTCAAAGTGTAGCAAATGTCAGTAATAAGGTGTGCATGTAAATATTTTGTATTCAAAAGTGTAGTAAATGTCAGTAATAAAGTGTACATGTAAATATTTTGTATTGAACAAAATATACGTATATTAATTCCTTTGCATGGAGCGACGACCAAGACTGCAGGAGTTACCTCCCAGTGACATTATTCAATGGACGTATAATCAACGTGATATTTCAACAAGAATCTTTTACTATAAAAAGTTTGCTATTGGTACTTATGTCGGGCTTTGTAGGGCTTTATCGATATGCGCAACGTAATTAACAATAGGATTTTAGAAGCTCCATTTTCTGAACATGTTTCTTTGTTTTCTTTTTAGCTAATTTCGGGAGTTTTTATCAACAAAATTTAGAAACTGGCTCAAAATAATTGAAAAGTTCTCCCAGTGAAATATCTTCATAATTTTGTTTCTTTTTTGAAAAGTGTTCAAGAGAAGATTTTTCAAAAAGATGAAGTCTGCAAGATAATAATAATAATAATAATAATAATAATAATAATAATAATAATAATAGGCGCCATAGTGCGTCAAGAATGTTAGGCGCCATAATGCGTCGGGAATGTTTGTAAATAACAATGCTTACAGCCTTGCGTTTTCCTTAGAAAGAGAGTGTATTTATTTAGAAACAAAAATCACTATATTGTAATAACATAATATTGAAAGAAGTGTTTAACTTTGCATGTTGCCGTAATTCATCAATAATTGATCTATGGAGCAAATTGTTATATTTATATTTTTGGAGGTCATATCTTGTATGAAGTTACTGGTTTTTGCCTATAGACTTAAGTCTGAAATTAAGTTATTATTAAGTAAGTAGACTATATACTGTATTTACTATTTTTCTTGAACTATTTTTTTAACACAGCGGGAAATTTACGGTAAATGTTGACCGTGGTTATCTGGTGTGCCACAAATAATACACATAAAGGTCAATGCGAAAGAACTTACACTTTTTTATTACTAATTGCGCAATATATTGGAATTCGTATGAATTTTTTTTATATCATATAATCTGGGTTGATTTTGGAGAAAGACCATAAGAAAATGTGCAATTTACTGTAAATAAATCGGACAATAGACACGTCCTGACGTAGTTTTCGAATTTTAAACATCGGTGTTTGTTTCATTTTTATGCCATTTATTCTATTGAAACTACTGTTTGACCTTTGAGTTCAGCGAGAAAGGTTAAATATCAATGCTTCCAAAATATTATTACACAAAGAATATCTGCTTAACAAAATAAAGAAAAAATATTGATCAATTGATATCAGGGATACTTTATGTTTCCCAAGGACTTCGTAATATTTATTTCAAAACTTATAGTCGTCCTCCAGGCCGATCTTCATTCAAATATCATTTGTACCTAAGTAAAATAGATTTTAATAACTTTCTGGTGCATAATTGTGTCGTGATACAGCAAAAATGATAAAATAGTCTAAAATAAGCGTGTGTAGGGTTAAAAAAGCGTGTGTAGTGTTAAATAAGCGTGTATAGTGCTAAAACAGCGCTATGATATTAAACATTCGTTTTCAGAAACGACGTTGGTTAATTCATGTTCAAGACGCGCGCAATGGTCTCTGGAACAGGAAATGTACTTTTGAGCGCAAATATTGTTGCACACGATGTGCAGGATTTCGTCAAAACGTGTTAAAGTCATAGTGCTCAGTATCTGAACAGTCATATTTACAGATAGGTAAAAACTTTAGGAAGCATGACCATCATTGCCGTCTAATATTGAATAAAAGAAAACGCCAACAGTGTTGAGAATAGTGGTTGTTGCCAAGAATACGTTTATGGTTGGGCAAAGTCAACCTGAAATTATTTAAAAGTACTATTCGCATTCACTTTATTGGTCAGGGACACAATACCATCTTACGGGTATATAGGACAGGAGCACCGGGTAGACTTCATGGAGCTGTTTTGGAATAACATTCATTCACTTTACTGGTCATTTGCACAGTACCATCGTACAGGTTATAGGACGGGTACTCCAGGCAGGCTTTATGGGGCTGTTTTGGATAAAATTTAGTATTTGGACGTTTCCGCAGGGAGAGAATCAATGGTATATCAGCTGTTTCAATTAATTCTTAGTCCATGTAATTCAATTATGTATATGTATCCTTTATTTGCAGAATCATCACAAAAATCACAATTCTACATCATGGCGATCAAAGCGGTCAGGTATGTGCAGTCAGGTGTATTTTTATGCATTTTAAGATTAATATACGTTAACGCTATTGATATAAATCTTTACCTCGGACTAAAAAGTTGATATTTTACATCGTTTTTGCTTATACAGTTAATTATTTAAATAGAAAATAGTTGTTTATGGAATAGAGTCGAATAGTAATGTCTTTATTAATGTTAATAATTACTCTCTTGATTTATATCTTAATTTGTATTAATTCAGCATCTACTTAATCAGATAATTCGTATTTTCCTTGAGACTCAGAATATCTGTACCAGTCCGAGAATATCTTTACCAGTCTGAGAATATCTGTACCAGTCTGAGAATATCTTTACTAGTCTGAGAATATCTTTACTAGTCTGAGAATATCTTTACCAATCTGAGAATATCTTTACCAGTCTGAGGATATCTTTACCAGTCTGAGAATATCTTTACCAATCTGAGGATATCTTTACCAGTCTGAGAATATCTTTACCAATCTGAGAATATCTTTACCAGTCTGAGGATATCTTTACCAGTCTTAGAATATCTTTACCAATATGAGAATATCTTTACCAGTCTGAGAATATCTTTACCAGTCTGAGAATATCTTTACCAATCTGAGAATATCTTTACCAGTCTGAGAATAACTTTACCAATCTGAGAATATCTTTACCAGTCTGAGGATATCTTTACCAATCTGAGGATATCTTTGCCAGTCTGAGAATATCTTTACCAATCTGAGAATATCTTTACCAATCTGAGAAGATCTTTACCAATCTGAGAAGATCTTTACCAATCTGAGAATATCTTTACCAGTCTGAGAAGATCTGTACCAGTCTGAGACTATCTTTACCAGTCTGAGAATATCTTTACCAGTCTGAGACTATCTTTACCAGTCTGAGAATATCTTTATCAATCTGAGAATATCTTTACCAGTCTGAGGATATCTTTACCAGTCTGAGGATATGTTTACCAATCTGAGAATATCTTTGCCAATCTGAGAAGATCTTTTCCAGTCTGAGAATATCTTTACCAGTCTGAGAATATCTTTACCAGTCTGAGGATATCTTTACCAATCTGAAGATATCTTTACCAATCTGAGAATATGTTTACCAGTCTGAAAATATCTGTACCAGTCTAAAACAGGGCTCTGACTCGCAAGTAATATAGTTATGGAGATTATACAGGTATTTCCGGGCCACGCGTGAAACAGACCAATCTGTTACCCCCGAGCTGTATGGATAACCAGGTGTTCTATCGCCCGATGCCTTGACCGAGGGCAATAGTACATTTCATTGTCTACACCTGGTTGCGTCCACCTGGTCTGTTCCTTACATAGGGATAAATGCATGTTTTATTACCTAATTTTATCGGCGAATCTCCCTCTTTTGGGCATGGTTAGTGACAATCGGAACAAGTTCTACCCCTTTCGCAAATGATATGAAAAAACACCATTGAAATGCGTCAATAGCCGCCATTCCATATACATTTACCTCGTTAGCTTGATTGAAACATTCCCAATTTTATGTGTGTGCTGTATCACTCCTTCGAAGTATATCCGAGATGGAATTTTATACAAATTCACGATGTTTTCTGTTTGGGTTAGTAACTGTCGCCTGTTTGTAAACACATCTGTTTCACTTGAGCGCTTGATATCATTCCCATTTCATTTCTGAAATGGTTTTAATTGCTAGGCATGCGCGCATTACCTCACCAGACAATACAACAGCAATTAGGTATTACATTTTAATGTGTAATACAGGAAATTATAATTCTTTACTACCTTTTCTTCATCTGTATATTTAGGTCAATTGCATACGAAAATGAAATCAAAAGTATACAAATTTAGTTACCGGTATTCATTTTCGAGGCAGAATAATTAAACAAAATGTAGCTAATTGACTGTAAGGATTACGAGCAGTTTGTATGAGAACGTGGGTTAAGCATCGATCATCACATAATATCAGACTTGAGAGGGCTTCATTAATAGTAATTACTTGGCAAAAGCGTGTGAGAATAGGAAGAAGTAACTGTGAAAGAATAATTCTTAATCTTCTTACTTGTGGGAGTGACTCTTTCATATGGTTTCGGATCATATTAACTCATAAACAAGACAGGGAAATACAAAACAAATTGAAAAGTAACTATCTGTATATCTTTTCCCGATCACTTCTCTGGATATCCATTCATCCATGTATTCGTCTATCTATCTAACAAAAACACGCAAGCACACACACAACACTCGAGAAACAACTTTTTCATGTATTTCTTGTACATTTTTTTGAACATGAAACTCGGTCCAAATAAATTATATAAGGTAGCACATTCACAAAGTCTCGATACTTTGGATACAAAGGAATCTTGATTTGAACTGAAATAATTTTTCTCTCTAAAAGGTTGCGGAACTGCCTCATTCGTTCATCTCTTTGGAAGTGACCAGTTATACAACCCAGGTAAGAACACGTACCGTATGTACTCGCGTATAATTCAATACCATCTGAAAACTGCATAGACCAAGATCTGCCGTCGCATAATGCGCCGGTAGATCTGGGTCTATGCAGTTTGTAAGGACTAATCCGTAGAATAAATAACATAGAACCTGATCTGCCGGCGCATTATGCGACTGCAGATCATGGTCAATGTTTTTTGCATTTGGATTAGGATTAATACGCGAATACGGACGGTTGTTTTAATGACTGTGTTAGCTACATTAAACAGTAAATCTTATTATCACTGTTGACCTAACACTGAAATCTGTTCAATATGCTTATTTCTTGCAGTTGTAAATAAGGTAAAACTTTGATAACACCAATTAGTAAAATACTCAATCACTCTAATGATTTTATCAAACCTAGAGTAAAACCTTCGGTCGCCTGCAACCTCGAAAACACGAACAACAGAATGTTGACCCGCTTCACTTGAGTTTTCGAAGATCTGCCATATATGTTTAGGCACAAAATGGTAATTGCAGAAAGTATGCTATGAAGATATGAACTAGAAATGTGTTCATGGAACGCAGATGCCTAACTACTCTGTCTGAAAACTGATCTAATTGTAAAACTTAACCAAGATGTGACGGATGGAGGGACAAGGGTAACACAATATGATTCCACTACTATCATGGTGGAGCATAAAAGGACATTATTATATTTGTTATATTTTAACTAGCTACTCAGAAAACAATATAATCTAAACTTGTTACAACATATACAATACGAGTATTGAAAAAGAAACTTACAAGTTTGTCTTAAATATAGCACTCATTTTTTGTTTTGCTGTAAAACTATATTATGCCGTCATAAACTTGATACCTCATCATGAAATATAGACTTTGCAAATACTTATTTAGCTGATTTATGTTCTCTAGAAGGAAAATAAAATACACAAGAAATATAGCAAATTAAATGTTGTATTTAAACCCACGATATGGGAGTCGCAAATATTACTGCTTAAAGCTAGCCATTATTTCAGAACGGTGTTATTCATACCAGCTAGTGTAAACTATAGTTTGTACATGTGTGTGTGTGTGTGTGTGTGTGCGTGTGTGTGTGCGTGTGTGGGTGTGGGTGTGTGTGCGCGCGCGCGCAATTCTGCTTTATAAAATAAATGTCTTATCTTTAGAGAGAAAATTTACATGGAAAAGAACTAGAAATGACAGAACATTCTCCAACCAGAACAGGCTTGGTCTAGAGTTTATTGAGGATAGCAGAGGGTTCATACTTGCCATTCGAGTTAAAGAAAGCGGTTTTTACATGGTGTATTCAAAGATTCATGCTAAGGGAAGGAAGCAACCTTACGGGTAAATATAGTTTGACACCACTAACACAAAACAACAATAACAACAAAAATACTCCCTTTCTTTTTTTTCCTTCGTGTTGCTTCATTTTTGTCTGCTCGCAATTTAATGCTTTTTTTCATTATTCATAAACAAGATGGCACGATAAATACGAATTTTTTTTAATGTCTACTCTCTCTCTCTCTCTCTCTCTCTCTCTCTCTCTCTCTCTCTGATACAGATATATTCGACCGAAGACTGAATCCAGCATCTGATGTCAGTAATCAATATTGCACTTGGTAGCACTCATCCGTGGAATACCAGTTGAACTAAGCTGTGGGTGATCAGAATTTAGAACAAGGAAATCATTAGACTAGAAAGTCGCCGTCATATGATAAATTTCCCTTCCCTCTTTATCTCGCGTTTTTCACGACGTCTAAATTTTAAGCAGCATACACAGAAGAAAGATTCTATCCCATGGAAGTTACATATATCATTATTTTAAGTGGTTAATAGAGACCCCCCCCCCCAAAAAAAAAAAACAAAACAAAAAAAACCAAAAAAAAAAACCATTGAACTCTTCTATCCAGTAACCTGTAGAAGCTGAACTTCTAAAACTTTGGGTCACAATAATATCAGGACGAAAACAAATTAAAACTGGTGTGCAACCATGAGTAACACTGCGTGTGTGTGTGTGTGTGTGAGAGAGAGAGAGAGAGAGAGAGAGAGAGAGAGAGAGGGAGAGGGAGAGTCTCATATATATGCTCTTTTCGGCATAAATGTTGTTTAGAGCATTATATATTTTTGCGGAAAGTATTCTATTAGGGCCTGATGTTTATTTATTGTTTTTCAGCATAAAAAACGCCCACGTGGGATACCTTGTCAAGGTCGACCGTCAGATGCCGGACAGCACTACTACTACTTATACGTTGTCAATGTCTTTTGTTACTCAGGATGATAGGTAAGATTTCACACCAATTACGCAGTCTCCAAATAAACAAATGGTACAGCATCACTGCTGCTTGCAAAAATCAATATATTGAAAGGGCAAATATAAGAGAGTAATTCATTGTTTTTAACATTTCCAGTCAATTCTTCCATTATGTGTTTAAGCAAACGGCATTATAACTATATTCTTGTAAGTAAAACACCCTACAACTTTGCAATACTTCAGACGCCATGCCTGCATTACAAAAATGAATAATAAAATGAGCGAAACGGAATGAGAATGAACTAAACATAGTTTGGAAAATAACTTTTAATATTACTAATTAAAATAGTTTGAATAGTTGCAAATTACTAAGATATATATGGGCTACCAAAGCCATAACAAATACGTTAATCACATCAAAATGTGTCCAATACAAAACCATTTAATGACAGACCAATCCGTTCGGTTAATTTTCTCGTGTCATATCTTCACTTACCAAAACCATTAAGTGCATTTAAGCATGCAGCACAGTAAAAAGTCAACTTGTTCATTTAAAATAGGATTAATACTGTTTTGGCTAAATCAGTTTAAACAAATTTTGTGAATCATTCAATGAAAACTTGAGTCGTTTAACCACAGACAATTAAATACAGTATCTATATATATATATATATATATATATATATATATATATATATATATATATATATATATATATATATATATATATATATATATATACGAACCTAAGAGTTTCTGGTGTACTTTACAAAAGCAATTGTGAATGCTGAATAAATCTAACTACAGTAAGTTTGAAAACTGTATTTTCTTTACGGACCTCCCTTAAGCTGCTAACAGTCATAATGAAAATGTCCACAAATCGATTTTTTTTATCGACCCAGCCAAACATATAAAGTGTCCGATGAATTTGCGCAAGCGCTATACAACATTCATGACTTGACAAGGAATGTCCAAGGAGAAGATAAGATAAATTATTTGAAGACAATTCGGCTGATCGTACCCTCCACCCCCCCCCCTTTCAACTACGCATGCACAGAGACTGACCCCCCCCCCCCCCTTTCAACTACGCATGCACAGAGACTGGAAAGGCAACGTGATATCTTCGATAAAAGTACATTCTTGTCGTGTACACTGTTATATTTACATCATGCGTGCCGGGTACACCACGTTCCGGTTATATTCAGCTTGTCTGTTGTTTGAGGCTCAGAAAGACAGCACAGTCTTGTCGATTCCACTGTTCTCTCAACATATAGCACATGCCAGTAACACTATTACCCTATTGTTGTGAAAATTTCTTGCATGAGTTGAGAAAAACAGTCCAATAAGGAACTACACTTTTACGTCAAGTAATCAGCTCTCAAATACCCGTATCTATTGGGCCAAATCTAATAAAGCGATATTTTATTTTTAATTTTTGGAATGCAGGCATGGCATCTGAACTATTGTAAAGTTGTAGGTTTTTTTAAAAAAAAAAATTCTTCATATTATTATTATTATTATTATTATTATTATATGTATTATTTTCAATTCCTAAAGGCCGCATGGTTGATTTAGAATGTATTATTTAAGAATGCATTATCCGAACATGAGAGGAAGGTATCAATATTTTTTATTAAGCCACTTTTATTGTCTTCTTCTTTCTTCTCTCTTATCCTTTCCTTCTTTCTCTGCTTCATAGCTAATCTGATTAAAAGTGAGGTCAGCTTCTGGTCTTGCTTCTTCTGTACACTATACATACTTGTTACCACTATTAAAGTTTTCTAATGAACATATTTTATTTTAAAATCGAACTCCGTATAATTAAAATCTAGTCAAAATTGGTTTATTTTGCAAGATTTGTGCAAACTAATCAGTTGACTGTGTAGTGTATGATAGGCCATGCTTCTATCCCGTCTCTAGGCTGTGCTACCTAACTCAATTTGATCAAACTTGATAGGTAAGATTATGTGGTCAAGATTCACTCGTGTGAGTATAAATATGAATGATATCGGCGCACATAAGAGAGTTAATTTAACGAATGATTGGCTAAGCGTACAACTGCTCTAGTAGCTATGTTTTAAACTGATTTTGAAAAGACAGATTCAATAAAGTGTTCTGCACATGTTTTCCCATTTCAATATCATTTCTCGGTATATTTGTATCAAACTATTCACGAAAGTAAATTATTTTCTTAACCTAACAGGGTTTGATCACAGTTGTAAGTAATATGATATGATCAAGATCATCTTGTTTTAGTTCCATTATGAGCGACATCTGCACAAATTAGTATGTTGATCCAGCGCTTGATTGGTTGAGTTTGTTACCACCTAAGCGGCTCTATTTCGAAACAGATTTTGATCATACTTGGTAAGCTTTTAATATTATCAAGGTCTCGAAAGATTTTGATTATGAGTGGCATCTGCGCATATTGTCTGATAATCTGGTATATGATTGGCTGAGTCCATCTTGTATTTCTGAACAGAGTTTGATCAAACTTGGTATGCATGCTTTTATCATCAAGACGCTGAATGAATCTGATCATGGGAGGAATTTGTTAATGTTGTGATACGCCGGCTGATTGCCTGATGTTGTTACCACCCTTGAGGATATATGATGGTAGGGATACTTCACTTATCAAGTTCCTAGACAATTCTGAGTGACATATACACATATTAATGTGGTAATCTAGTATTAGAGAGAGGAAATATATCCGTTATTCACTCGGAGCAAGCAAATATTATTTTTATTTTTATGCTCAAGCGTATAGCAATTTGTATAAAACACTGAAGTAGCTGATTTCTTACTGCATCCTGCGCGATAATGTCAGCAGTTCACCGTTTATGTTATGCTCTGTTTTGTGTATATTTGCACATAAAATATCAGTAGTTAGATAATGCTCGTTCCCAATTCAAGGTAAAAAAAACCAGCAGATAAAAAGAAAATGAAAAAAAAAAAAAAAAAAAAAAAATAAATTCCATAACTGGGTTTGAACGCGGTTCGCCTGCATGCGAAGCAACCATCTTAACCTTTACATAGTGTAAAGGTTAAGATGGTTGCTTCGCATGCAGGCGAACCGGGTTCAAACCCAGTAATGGAAATTTATATTTTTTGCGTGGTGCACGCGTCTAATAAATATTTTGAAATTTCTTAATTATAATGTTATCAATATCTATTGACGGCCAGTGAAAAAATATATTATATTTTTTCACTGCAGTGAAATATCACAATTATTTAACTCGGAAAATCCAGTAATTCACTGCCTAGCAGAAAATAAAACAGTTTTATTTGGGTAAGGTACAGAAGCTCACACAAACAAAACAACACACAAGCCTGACATATAATAAACTGATGTCAAGTATCAAGACTATTTAGTAAGTTATTGACAGCTGTTAAAGCATTTCATTATCATTTAAATACACACAGTCCTGAGTAGAGTTTCTTTTTCAGATGACGTAATAATTTTAACTTGGTCTTTTATATACTGACATGTGAACCCTGACAATTAGCCAAAGAAGAACCCCTATATAAATTGCGTTGGGTCTGGCTAATGCAGTGACAATGACTCGCTTTTGAACATGTGTCGTCCCTGGATTGATCCATGGAAACTTCACATGCTTGGGTATCCAATCGCCTTTTCAACGTTGATAGTTTTTTTCTAAGTTCTCAAGTTTTCCTCCACCTCCAAGACCACCTAGGGCAAGCATCTGAAGAGTAGATTCAATTATGTATGTGAGTTGTTACCACCCGTACAAATAACGTAAAATATTTAGTTTAACTGAGACTGTCTGAACTTTAAATAAGATCACTGTGATTTATTATTGCAGAGGATATCCTTACTTTTCTCTCCCTACCGTAAATGGTCATGTGACACCAGTGGACGAAGTGACCGACATGGGGGTGTATTACCTGGAGGAAGAGGACGAGATCTACATCCAAGCATCGGAAGATTCCCAGAATTTTGCTTGGCAGGCTTCTGAGGACAAAGCAAACTTCGGAATACTGCGGCTTTGCTGAACTTTTTCTCGGGCATGCCCCTACGTGCTAGACCGATGATTCTATTTGTATTCTGTTTGTTTACACGGGCAAGTCCATTTCTATACATGTATAAAATGAGTGTTCATTTTGTTGAATATCACGTCAGGGAAACAGAATGCATCATATACCTGACTTGGTACTTTATGCAACACATCTTCTTTTATTGTTCTAACTAGACTTGCTAGAGGTATATAGTTACGTGTACAAGTGGTAGTAGAGACAAATGAGTAAAAAGTACTGCATTTTCTTTACTAATCATAGTAGGTACATGTAATAAGAATTCTACCGTTGCTATAACATTCCCCAACGAATGGAATGTTGATAGAAAACATAACAATATGTAAGCACAGCGTGTAAGTTTGACAATAATAATACCCATTACATGCATATTTTCGTGTACATTTGACTAATTACCTGATATAAACAGTTTTTTAGCTTTTAAATTCATACTGATGTAACAATGAAAATGTTGTCATTTATCTGCTGCAATTACTTGTAGAAGGGAACTCAACCCTACCCTAGCTTAGTTGAATAGCTTTTAAAAAGATAGTAGACAGACAACCTTTTTTAAATCACCACTTAAAAAAGCAAACGGTAGTTGCAGTAACAAATTATATCTCCACCCCCACCCCCCTATTTATTTATCGCAGGTGTAGGAACTCACACATTCTATGACATTTCTTTGTACCACACCGCTAATGATACTGTTATTAATTACAGCAAAATCCCGTTACCTGTAACACGGTTGGCTTGAACACCCGGTATTGCTCAAACTTGTATTTACCATGCAGAATGTCTATATTTAACCTCATTTATTCTAACCATAGATCCCTTTAACTGATTCCCCTAGTCCCTTGGCGGGAGGTTCGAGTTATTGAGACTCTACTGTACTTTGATATTCTAATTTAAGAAAACCGTAGTAACACACACACACACACACACACACACACACACACACACACATATATATATATATATATATATATATGAATATCAAGGTTAAGTGAAATTAATTGTCTCTCTATCTGAATATTACTTGTTTGGGAAAGATGTAAATTGTCAAACGTTGTTGTTAGACACAAGCTTTTGAAATTCGCGTTAAGTATGAAATTAACAGCCACATTTACCAACAGATACAATGGAGAGAACTGGTACATGTAGATGTTTGGACCGTGACGTAGCCTGTATATTTGTAACCACAAAAAAAAAATAAAAAAAATGATTATTCATTTTTAAAATAAAATTTTGTAAAAACAAGAATACTATACTTACACAGATTTACATTTATTTCATAACAACCAGATCCCGTTGTTAAACATTATGTAATGAAAGAAATACTTGGAATACATAGGATAAACTGAAACAAAACAATTTGAAGAATTCATGTTCAAAATCTGAGTTTCTTTGAACGTGGAATCATATGTTTTTGCGACGAGTTTTTAATAGCTATTTATATTCCTGTAGAGTTTGGATTTTTAATTTACTTGATGGAGGCTATCCACGTTTAAGAATGAATTCGACACTGTTTTATTCTCGGTTAATTTTTATGAGTTTCGTTCTCAATTCTTTTGTAAGATTTTGTACTTTTAAAAATCTCTGAGTCAAAACTTTTTCCCCAGTCCAACATGTATTACAAAAGTTGAAATATGAAATCTAGACTTTTTCAAAGTTGCCAAAACTTTTAGATCCTGATTTTTCCTCATAGGGTTGGCATGCTGAAGTCCGGTACACATAAACATCTGACGTAATACGCTTCTTTTCAGGTGACTGCTCTTCATTTTTGGAAAACAGTTTTTCACTTGCCATAAAACCGGAAACTGTGGCAGAATTAAACGAACTATAACGCGTGTAGAGCTTATTTCAAACTTTATAGTGAGTTTTGGCATCTGTAAAAAGAGTGATACCTTTTTGTGACATAGTTAAACAGATTTAGGCACTGCTGTTAATACAGTTATCGGACTTTAACAGTTTTGTTGTTGTTGTTGTTGTTGTTGTTTGTTTACAAAAATCTATTTGATATTATGACAGTAATATTTAGTTCCATCAATCAAGCGCATTCACTTAGCTGTTCTGATTTGTTCATTTGGTTGTTTGTATTTGTATAACAAAGACCGATTAATAATGACAAAAAGAAACATTGAGTATTTTTCCGGTTGTCTAAGTTTCTGCAAATTACAATTACAATCGACTGAGCAATAGTAAATCAATATTATCTCAACGTAATTATTATCACTTGCTATACCTATAATGCGCGGGTCATAAAAAAAGGGAAAGGGAGACAACTGTTCAGGTATCAGTACACTAATTGGTCCAATCAGCTGTTATTGCATCCGATTGTAGTTACTAAGAAATTCATTAATTTCCTAACCAGTGAAGAATGTTACTTGCATTAAACAGAAAGCAGCATTAAAGTAAAAACAGAAGAAACAAAATGTTGATTGAGTTCAGCCTCTTGGCTTTCGCGTAGAATGACTATACATGTAGGTGTGATTTGCCCAATTCTGGAAAGGTAATGCGCATGCGCACAAGCATTTCCAGTAATTTTATTCACATGCAATTAATTTTAGAAACTGTAGAATAGCCTCTGTCTCTTTTTGTATTCATCTGTTTCTCGTTTCTTTATTTCCCTCTTGTTTTTTCTGTCTTTTGGACAAACAATTGTCTTTTTTCTCTTTTGTTACAGGAGTTACAAACAAATATCTCCCAATGTGATACGTAATGTAACTTTTTACAATGAATTCGATCTGGGCTCGATATTAAATTTATCATATATTGATATATACACGCAACTTTTGATTAATAGGGCATGTTTGCATGTATACTTTGAATCATCCATCAAACTACAAGTCAATGTCGTAAACAGTCAGGTGACTTTTCCTCCATTCATAGGGCTATTTTCTTATACTTGTATTTTAACTTCAGCTATGTATCTAATTACTTTTTTGAATTTTCTGTAAATAATTTACTAAAAAAAAAAATCCTCGATTTTGTGAAAGTACTTGTTACTTTGATCTGTGTGTAAATGGTATTAGATGAATAAAATATATACCTTTGACAAGTATGTATTGTTAATTTGATCTGCATGTCAATGGTATTAGATGAATAAAATATATACCTTTGACAAGTATATCTTGTTGAACATTTGAGACGACAATTGGTTTCCTTTCAGTGCTCAATTTAATAATTCCACCCCCCAGGATTTTGACATTGGCAGGAGGGATATAGTATGCACGTATAAACGAAACGTACTCGAAGCAATCATTCACATGATCTAGACCCTGCGGTACACAGGCAGATATCTCAGAAATATGGAATGCAATTCGCACATAAGTGGTACGATCATAAAGTTGAGAAAGTATGGTTGAAACAGCAAGGTAAAAATCCGGTGTGACTTGAACATCCAGAGCGACTACAGAATACACACTGTAGACTAGACATAGTACTAGTTGAGGAAGAGAGATGAATCTGACTGACAGAAAATAAATTTAAAAAAAAAAAAATATATATATAAATAAATAATAATAAAGAAAAACAGGAATATGACTGACATAAAAAACAGCTGTAAAAGGGGATTCTCACACATATCACAAAAAAAGCAGAACAGTGATCCTGCAAAAGAACTTAGAAAGATGAATTTTGACACAAAGATTATACCGAGTGAAGTGGGACACTTGGTGTAATACGCCACTATCTCAGATACAGCCTGATTTATACCGATTGTAGTGGGACACTTGGAGTAATACGCCACTATCTTAGACATAGTCTGATTATACCGATTGTAGTGGGACACTTGAAGTATTACGCCACTATCTTAGATACAGCCTGATTATACCGATTGTAGTGGGACACTTGGAGTAATACACCACTGTCTTAGACACAGCCTGATTTATACCGATTGTAGTGGGACACTTGAAGTAATACGCCACTATCTTAGATACAGCCTGATTATACCGATTGTAGTGGGACACTTGGAGTAATACGCCACTATCTTAGATACAGCCTGATTTATACCGATTGTAGTGGGACACTTGAAGTAATACGCCACTATCTTAGATACAGCCTGATTTATACCGATTGTAGTGGGACACTTGGAGTAATACGCCACCATCTTAGATACAGTCTGATTATACCGATTGTAGTGGGACACTTGAAGTAATACGCCACTATCTTAGATACAGCCTGATTTATACCGATTGTAGTGGGACACTTGGTGTAATACGCCACTATCTTAGACACAGTCTGATTTATACCGATGGTAGTGGGACACTTGGAGTAATACACCACTATCTTAGACACAGCCATTTTTATACCGATTGTAGTGTTACACTTGGTGTAATACGCCACTATCTTAGACACAGCCTGATTTACACCGATTGAAGTGGGACACTTGGTGTAATACACCGCTATCTTAGACACAGCCTGATTATACCGATTGTAGTGGGACACTTGAAGTAATACGCCACTATCTTAGACACAGCCTGATTTACACCGATTGAAGTGGGACACTTGGTGTAATACACCACTATCTTAGACACAGCCTGATTTATACCGATTGTAGTGGGACACTTGAAGTAATACGCCACTATCTTAGATACAGCCTGATAAATCTGAAAATAACACTTGAGGAAGATCTGCTACGACTTCAACACTCCTCATTAGGCAAAATCCTTGAGATCCGAGGCCACAGGAAACAGGTCGACCTCAAAATAAGAAGAAATTAGCCTAAATATGCCACCATAAGGGCTTTAAAAAAACAACAACATAATAATAATAATAATAATAATAATAACAATAACAGCAACAACAACAACAACCATTGCTCTATAAAGTAAAATTTTTATTATTATTATTATTATTGTAAGGTACTTATTCTTCAGGTCAACAAGGAGAATAATTTCCTTACTCATGATCACAATACCTACCTATACAGATCAACAAAAAATTAATTACATAACACACTCTCTTACCATTGATCACTGCATTAGTTTCAGCTGTCAGCGAAGTTCATATTCAGTGATCATTGACGACTATTATTTCACCCTACACATAAATGTCAAGAGAGGAAAAGAAAAGACTGGAATGCTTGCGATTTAGCAGGAAGATCTTGTAGCTTACAGGTTTTCAGGTTTTAAGCAATGGTGTCATTTTACAAGGGAGATAATTCTTCGAGTACTAAATTATATTTAAGAGTTATATCCCCTTAACCATTAAGAAACCGCCTTATAGATAATCGTAACTTTTGTCCGTCAAGATTGTAAGCTTCTTTTTAATTATTGAGGAAACCGTTAACGCATTGACTGTAGCAAGGAGAATATGATTGATACAAGGTTTTATAAGCATAGTTGATGGAATTCAAATTTTCCCCATTGAGTTCTTTAGATATGTAATTAGGTACCCCAAATTTTGTAATTTACCCGACTGTTTTAAATACATTTCCATAACCTGAACATGTCGGGAAAATTATCAAACCACAGTGGCATAAATTGCAAACTCTGATATCTGCAGTTAAAAAATTCGCACCGAACGCCTGATTCCTGCGGTATTGAAAGATGGGTTAAGTCAAAGAAGAAGAGATATATAGATGATGACTTGCAGTTAGATGAAATCGTGAATATTAGTGGTGAAAATAAAAGTCCTGCTTTAAAACTTATTATAACTGTATTCATTCTCATTAAATTCAAAGCTATTGTAACAGTTTTCAAAGTTGTGGCCAATCAGATAATCAATATATAGGCCAACATTGTATTATATAGGTCATGTTGTGTCATGTTGGCTTTCTTCATGTGCTCCGAGAACTGATTTAAATTTCTCTTCCGGTGACGTCGTATCGGCACACATTGGTATGTACACGTTTGTATTCAAGTTTATATTCCTCAGATTGCTTCTATGTTTTTGTATTTGCAAATTTGTTGCATTTAATATTTTTGTAAGATGGATATTAGTAAAAAAAGATATGTATGCATACGAATTATACATATTTATAAGCAGTAAATAAATTCTTCTTCACATGTTATTTAAAAAAAATATATAGAAGATAACATTTTCTTAATCGTAATCTTGTAAATGGCGTTGACTGATTAATAAAAGAATTAGCAATAGATAAGTTCATTTATACATGAAAAATATATAGAGGATCTTAAATGGGTAATGATTTAATATTGAATATTTGCATTATTTGATTTGGAACAATGCTGAGGTTGAAAAACTTTCTGTCAGTTGGGAGACCGGGATTTATCGACATTCTTCTCTAAACAGAGGTGAGTTTGTTTACTCCTATAAGTTAACATTTAAACCACGCTTGGTATAGGGTGGGATCTCTCTTACAGATTAAACCCCACGCCCATTGATCGATGTCCTTAATTTTATTTTTAACGAGCCGCTGTGGGGTAAATTGGGCATATTCCGACAGACATAAACTTTTTTTTCCTCAATGCCCCTTGTGGAATCAAATCGAAAAATGGCCGCCAAAATGTTGATAGTAATAGTCAAAAAAAAAAAAAAAGAAAAAAGAAGGCGTGGTAAAGAAACATTCCACGGTTGCAGCCAATCAGTGAAGAGAATACTGCGCAAGAATGTCATGGGCTTATTTGGACCAATCAGATTCTTCTGCAATAACTTTCAATCTCAATCTGTTAAAATCATTTTTCTAAATGCTCTGACAAGGAAACCTAGTCAGATAGCTGCAGCTTTAATGTCTTTGATACTCTACATGATTTTCACAAACCATGGCTCAGCAAATTCGGTCTCAAAGACCTAACTTCCAATCGAACGTGTGTTTCAAGATGGCAGCGTCCGATTTGAAGAAAGTATTGCCTGTAATTTTACTATAAGCAAATGTTCGCGAAAACTATGTAGCTCACCAAAGACACTAATGGAGTAGCTATCAACCACTGCACATTTTTCTTGTCTGAGCGATTTCTTCAAACACTTCGACCGATTTTTGCAAATGGCTGACACAGAAAAGTCCTGAAGTATATTTGCAACTTCGAGGTCAATTCTACGGATCATACCTCGAATGTATGTCGATAGCTGCCATTGGAAGCACCTCACGAAACAAAGATTGACCGAGGAGTTGCGAATGCATCGAACTATTTTTGTCATTCGCAACTTCTCGGTGAATCCTACGGTCAATCCAATCATAGAAATAACCGAGGTAGTCAAAATAGAAAAAGGTTTCTGTTTGCGAAGACATTTCCGGCGAAGAAAATGTATGATTTTTCTGCAAATTACTGCGCTGCTATATATCCGAGGCATATATTTGTGTGGCAGAAATAGCCGAGAACGTTCCGATTGCCTTGAAGTATTAAAGTATTCTGCATACTCGTGACGTGAGATTGCAAGACTAGTGACTACATTTCGTCGGAGAATTGGGGTGGGGATAGGGGAGCTTACTGCTTACACCAAGAAAAACAATAATAAGAACAATAATAATAATTGAAAGAAACTCATTAGCTGTACTATAAAGCCTAAGTAAAGAAACCCATAACAAAACCGGTCTAGCTTAAACGTTCGTTTAAGTCCCAAATGCTTTATATGTTATTTTGGTTTATTAAAATTATCAGCTAATTGTTAATATATGCCAAGATGTGTTACCCCATGCGTGGATGATTTTCTCAAGTTCCACCGTATATAGGCTCATCAATAACAAATAGTATGACAACAACTGTGCTTGTTTCTACACACACACACGTCATCAATAATAAATAGTATGACAACAACTGTGCTTGTTTCTACACACAGACACGTCATCAATAACAAATAGTATGACAACAACTGTGCTTGTTTCTACACACACACACGTCATCAATAACAAATAGTATGACAACAACTGTGCTTGTTTCTACACACAGACACACGTCATCAATAACAAATAGTATGACAACAACTGTGCTTGTTTCTACACACAGACACACGTCATCAATAACAAATAGTATGACAACAACTGTGCTTGTTTCTACACACACACACGTCATCAATAACAAATAGTATGACAACAACTGTGCTTGTTTCTACACACAGACACACGTCATCAATAACAAATAGTATGACAACAACTGTGCTTGTTTCTACACACAGACACACGTCATCAATAACAAATAGTATGACAACAACTGTGCTTGTTTCTACACACAGACACACGTCATCAATAACAAATAGTATGACAACAACTGTGCTTGTTTCTACACACAGACACACGTCATCAATAACAAATAGTATGACAACAACTGTGCTTGTTTCTACACACAGACACACGTCATCAATAACAAATAGTATGACAACAACTGTGCTTGTTTCTACACACACACACGTCATCAATAACAAATAGCATGACAACAACTGTGCTTGTTTCTACACACACATACACACACGTCATCAATAACAAATAGTATGACAACAACTGTGCTTGTTTCTACACACACACACACGTCATCAATAACAAATAGTATGACAACAACTGTGCTTGTTTCTACACACACATACACACACGTCTTCGAAAAACCTGCCAGTCAGATGAGGACTTCGTTCTGTTCACTTAATTGATCTACTATTTACAAGTTCGCATTTTTACGGGAAAAGTAAAGATATCTATCTGAGAAACGGTTCTTCTAACATAGTTGTAACTCATTATACTCGCTTGTTTTGAAATAATTGATCTACTTTGTTTGAGTCTGAGGTTAGAATCACACAGACACACACACACACACACCCAATAGACACAATTACACAGATAAATGGGTAGGAACTAATAAGAAGGATACTATATATAGAAATGTCAGTAGGTAATATGATTCACAGGGGAAATTAATGCGAATCCTAGTATTGACACCTAATCAAATACCATGAAAAAGATCACAACTTTGGATTGGTCTCATTCATCTATTCACATGGGAGCTCCTAGTATAGACTTAATAAACTCAGAAAAGAAAAGCGAACATGTTCTAAAGATTATACTGCTGAAGTTTCATAGGTCATAAAGATTATACTGCTGAGGTTCCATACGTCATAAAACATTATACTGCTGAAGTTTCATACGCCATACAGATTATACTGCTGAAGTTTCATGCGCCATAAAACATTACACTGCTGACGTTTCATACGTCATAAAACATTATACTGCTGACGTTTCATACGTTATAAAATATTATACTACTGTCGTTTCATACGTCATAAAATTATACTGCTGAGGTTTCATACGTCATAAAACATTATACTGCTGAAGTTTCATACGCCATACAGATTATACTACTGAAGTTTCATACGCCATAAAACATTACACTGCTGACGTTTAATACGTCATAAAATATTATTCTGCTGACGTTTCATACGTTATAAAACATTATACTGCTGTCGTTTCATGCGTCATAAAATTATACTGCTGACGTTTCATACGTCATAAAACATTATACTGCTGAAGTTTCCTACGCCATAAAACATTATACTGCTGACGTTTCATACGCCATAAAACATTATACTGCTGTAGTTCAGCACCAGAGACTTATCTGTTACTAAACTAGGGTACAATAATAGAATATATGTCCTGCCGGTGTCCCAAGCATCGCCCGAAGTTTTGGATACTGGTAATATTGTCTAAGCCAAGCAAAGAACCTTACTGACATGCATATATATCTAGAGCAATTGTAAAACAGAAGTAGTATGTATTTGCCGATTCTGGCGTCATCTTTTTGTGCGAAGAGAGGGAAAAAAAGTGCGTCAAATTTACCGTCAAACAATTCACACTAATATACAGGGCTCTAATAGGCCCCACAAAAAGTCAAGGGATTTCTCAAAGGATTTCAAAATCTATATCAAAGGATTTTAAAATCTAAATTAAATTACTTTAATAACTACATTAAAGGATTCTTCAGATTTAGATTAAAGTCATCGATGCTAAACACAAATGTTGAGGAAATATCAGCTTACGCAGAAAGAAAAATGACTAAATTGAAACAAAACTTCTCGAAAAAATGTCCTTCTAGACATACTTTGGAGTCAGATCACGGTTGAAGAGCATGATTGTTAACAACGAATTACTTAGCTTTGTAGAAGTATCAGAAAATGTACATCACCGGAGACAAAAAGGGAGAAAAAAGATAAAGAAAGGTAGAAATTGAAGTAGATAACGATTTTGATATTGAGTATCATATGCCTTCTAAGGCATATAAACTAAGTCCTAATTCACATTTATATTTGAATTAAAATTGTAAGCATATATACTCAAGATACTTTAAATGTGTTTTAAGAAAGAAAGTAGACTATAATTTTATTAATCATTTAACGAAAAGATGGAATTGTAAACATAATTATGGTGTCCGAGCATTGAATATCTTCAAACAATTATATGGTTTATCTGGATTGGCAACAAAAATAATAGAAAAAAGGGCAATACAAAATGGGGGCAATATCAGGCATTACAAAGATCCAATCCAACTAGTTCAGATATTGCAATTATTGAGCCGCAGCAAAAAATGTGGGTAACAAATTGATAATGAGATTGCTGAAATTTCAAAGAAACTGTATAATGATAAGCTAATAAGTAAGACAGAGCATACAAATGTTTTTGACAACCCTGTTTTTTATTCAGAGTATGCAAATGGTAGATCAGAAAATTTCGTAACAGTGGTTGCTACTCACCGTTGTCAGCTGAAGGGTTCTTAAAAGCGAAAATACTAAAAATAATTTTTCTCTATTTACCTAATGACCACACATCATAAAATTCTAATTTCACAGTTGCATGGTTTCTCTTGCTTCACATTTGTATAACTCATCAGTAAGCCTTTCCAAGTCGAACATTGTACTTTACGCCATGCACCACAAACACGACTCATAACCTAATACAAACAATTATTCCTATCGCAAATTACTAAACACTTATACATTAGAATATCCCGAGAATTCCTTTTGTTAAGAAATTAGGCAGGGTCCATTTTACGAAACTAAACCATGCTACCATAAAGTCTCGTGAATACAGTACATTATAAAGTCTTCTCCTAGACATTGGCTAAGTACTCGGTTTGAGAGATACCTTCCCAATACCGACTCTCAATTATCAGCAAATAATAACTAAACTCTAACAAAACTATAAACGGAGACGTAAATATAAATAACACATTCCCTAGGTTTATTACAATATAATATGTTCAAAAAGATGACGAGAACAGTCTAAAATTAGGTCAAATCAGAAGATAATGAATCTGGAGAAAACGAAAGTAGAATTAAAGCAAGACTGGAATAAACTTGGATATATATGTTCATTAGATATACTGATCAGCCTATCAGATCATTATATGAACTGGGCTTAAACACTTGATAGTACCAATTGTAAACTAGTTAAAGTTAACCAGAAGTCGTGAATCTATAAAATATATATTATATGAGGAAAAATTATACCCATTAACAATAGAATAAATTACTTGCTTAGTCGATAGATAAATCAGTCAGGGTTACAGTTGAACGGAATCATGCTTATTGGCAACATATTGTTGTTTGAAATATTTTATTAGTATGAAAATATAAATGTATTAGTATCGTACGTGTAAATAATATAATAAATACGTAACTCAACAAAAGTGACTAAATACTTCGAAGTGCGTTATTGTCCATGACAACAATTTTGTTTTATTATGTGTGAACAAAGAACATGAGAGGCGGTTGTGTTCCTTTTTCACGGAAGAAGGTGTTACGACTCTAGGTCTTAAAATAATGTACCAGAAAGAAAACGAAACCAACAATGTAAGTAAAACCAACAAGCAATTTATTTCTAGACAATTAAAATGAAAATTCAAAAAGACACTTACAATTACGTGAATTAAAGTACAAATAATCCAATAATCCTAAGTGTCCTAATCACAAGTCCTAAATATAGAATGTTCCAAATGAATTAAAGTAGCCTTGAATGTCCTGATGTGCTAGTAGTCTTGAATGTTCTGATGTGTCAGTAGTCTTGAATGTCTTTATATGCCTGAATGATGCAATCCATAATATCTTTGAATGAATTCACATAAATCCCAAAGTCAAGTATTAATCCAATATGAGAATTAGCACTTTTAGTAATTGCAATGAATATTTCTAATAAATAATTCCTCTCTCTGAATTTACTCTGATTTTCACAACTGAATATCTGATTACTACAACACATTCCTTAATAGACTGATCTTAATAATATGATGTTTTGTATAGGAACGAAATCTTGTTACCAAACCTGTATAAATATAAGGATAAGTCACCTGACAGAATATTCTAGAATATGACTAACTCTAATGGAAATTTCTTGTGCGTACCTGACTTTTCTCACATCAATATATGGAATATTCCAATCTAATTGTTAAATGCTATGTAAACAAGACTGGCCTTGAACTAAAATGCAGTAAATATGTTGTTTACAAAATGACTAAACTACAACTTACCTCATGAACACATACTATAAACTCAATATAGATAACAAAGGAGTAGTGTAGGGGGGTGACTGAGGGACAAAGGGGGCACTTGGGGGACGCACGAGAGTTTAACATGGAGGGGGTACTTGGGGATACGTACGGGAGTTTAACATGGAGGGGGCAATCTGGGGACGTACGGGAGTTTAACATGGAGGGGGCACTCTGGGGACGTACGGGAGTCGTAGCGTAATGTAGTAACGAAGACAACGTCTACTACCATCAAAAAGGGGTGGAGGGTGGGGAAGTGTTTTTGATAGTAGTAGACGTTGTTGTCTTCGTCACTACATTACGGGGTGGGGGAGGGAGGGGAATAGAATTAATCTTTCTTGAAAATGGGTGGTCCTAATACGTCATCTACTATCCAAACACCCCACACTACACTATCCAACACGCCGTGTGTAAGTGACCTTCTGCCTAGTGGCTATATCTATATAGCCTAGAGTTATATATAAAGCATTACCTATACCTCAGATCATGTTGGAGGTGTCAGTAAATTTGCATATATTGTACCTATGTTATAAATAACACTAAAATGGACGTGACTAAATGTTGTATTAAACTTCGGGAACCGTCACGGACTTTAGCGTTGACTAGAAAAAATCCGGAACATTAGATTATAATGGCCTAGACTAAAAGTAACACTAAAATTCCGAAATCGTACCGGACGTTAGCGGAGACTGAAAATAATCCGGAAAAAAAAAATGGAAAAAATTGGCTGAGACTAAAAGTAACACTAAACTTCCGAAATTGTACCGGACGTTAGCGGAGACTGAAAATAATCCAGAAAAAAAATGGAAATTTTTTTTTTGATTTTTTAAATTTTGTTTATATCAAAACACACACCACACTATCTACATTTTTTTTTTTTTTTTTTTTTTGGGAAGGGGAAATTTTTTAAAAAACAAATCAAACACACAAACACACTATCTACGTTTTTTTTTTTTTTTTTGGGAAGGGTAAATTTTTTAAAAAACAAATCAAACACAAACACACTATCTACATTTTTTTTTTTTTGGGAAGGGGAAATTTTTTAAAAAACAAATCAAAACACACAAACACACTATCTACATTTTTTTTTTTTTTGGGGAAGGGGAAATTTTTTAAAAAGCAAATCAAAACACAACCATTTTTTTTACTTTTTAAATTTTTTTATATCAAAACACACACCACAAATATACAATCCATTTTTAAAAAAAAAAAATTTATTTGATGGACTGCAAAAGTTGTTGTTGTTGTTGTTGTTGTCTTTGCTGCTGCTGCTGTTGGTGCTGTAGTCTATTTCTTTCCTCCCAATTTTAGATCGATAGAAAGAGAGGGAAAGTGGGTTTTTGTTTTGGTTTGGTGGGTAAAAAACAAACCACACAACACCATTCAGATATATACATCAATAATAATAATTATATTTTATTCAATGTATATACATTATGTTACTCATGGTAATAAAAACAATTTCATATAAGTCCAATACAGTTCAATACACTTCCATATTTACCATTTCATTCTCTTATTGTTCTGACACTTCAGGAAGATTCTTGTCTACAATTCTCTCATAACTTTCTTCTGGACTCTCATTGATAAACTCCAACTTAATAAAATGTCCATTATCATCTCTAATCCACTTCCTTTTTTTACAAATCCTTTTTTAATTTTTTATTTTTTGTTAAAAAAAAACAAAACACAAGCACACTCTATACAAACATACTCCACACACCCATTTCTTATTTTAAATTTTTTTTATCCAATACATACACCACACCATCCATTGCGCTGACCTAAAAATAGGGTTCAGATCGACAGTGAGATCATAGATAGAGGGGGGGGGGGGGGTGACTTCAGATTGATAGAAAGAGAGAGATAGAACATAATCATTATTATTTCAAATTCAATAAAAAACCACACAACACCATATTTTTTTTCAACAATCAACAAAATTGTTTATTCAACAATAACTATTCTAACATAAAAATACTAACCATTCAACCAGAAATTTTCAAACAGGAACATATTTACAAGGTTGACAACGTTGGGAAGGTAAAGTAAATGTGAAACTTTCTACATCTGCATCATTTTGATGTACACTACGATTGTGAGCTAAAGACAAGAGATAACTATAACGTTGACAAAACCATTTTTGTACTTTAGCATCATTTCGAACATAGTCACTATCAAAATAAGTCAGTAAATGTTCTAAGGAATATCCAAGACTGCGTTGATGAAGATAATGAACACAATATTGTCCACACACCATAGAATCTGATCCTTGTAGTCTCACATTATTGAATCGAGTCGAGACGGCATTTCTTCTTATAAACTCGATGATGTCTTTTTCCAAAGGAGGTAATCCGTAAGAATCAAAATATTCCACACCACCACCATTGTGATCGTTGGGAAAGTACACGGCAATCCAATGGGTTCCTGGTAGATCACTGTCGTCAGTATTGATGACATAAGCATGAACGTTTTTTGGTTTACGATGAGGTAGTTCATCTTTAGCACATACCACAGGATTCCAAGAAGAAGTGTAGGAACTACGAGTCAATAGGTAATAAAGTTCTCTAGTATCCATTTTTTTTCTTCTTTTTTTTTCTTCAATGGAAATAATGGGTCACCAATGCACACCTGACTTTAAACTTGAATTGATCTGTCTTGTAATTCCACGAATATTCACGTCGGATAGGTTCTTCACTCTGTTGAATGAGCCCTTCGATGCGTCTGATCTCCAGAAGAGTAAGTGGAGGAGGAAAAGAAGAATTCACCAAGTCTTTATACCGTTGTCTCAACACTTTTTCGTCCGAGTTCTGGGACCAAGCCGTTTCCAAATAGTTGTCCAATTGTTCTTCACCTGTCAACATCATACATTGGTCGTGTTGTATCTGACTAGGATGATCGATTTGACATCCATAACATTGTTCTTGGACTAGACTGTTAATTATTTTACTCAATTCCTGAGCATAACAGGACACTAACTGTTTTTCGTGTTCTGGCCATCGAGAAATAAATCTAGTAAACTCGGTTTTAGGTTCTGAATGAATGACTTCGTCATCATCATCATTTGCGGTAGTTTGTGACTTCTCACAAAATTCCTCATCTATTTCCATAGGTTCTTCTTCTACGTGTTGCATCTTTTTTTTCTTCTTCTAATAGTCTAGAATCACTTCTCTCAAACTGTTGATTTCTAGAGTATTATCAAATTCTGCATACAAGACGACGTTCACTGTGTCGGGTAGAGGATCTGCAAACTGAAGTTCCACACGAAGTGGGCCTGATTTTATAGGGTGAAAATGTCCTTCATCGCTGCCTTGGTCCGGAGTGAAATCAAATCCCCACAAAGCATACCCTCCTGCATAATCCTCGTACGAAATGCCGTGGCTGGTGTCGCGCCCTAACTGGCCTGTGGCTTCAAACAGGCTCAGGTAAGATCGCAAGTAATTTTTATGGCCGTCGCTAAAGTTAGGTTCAAAAGGTCTGGTACACAAGGTCTTGCCATCTCGACTGACTTCTATCTTGGAGACGTTGTAGTGTTTAAACTCGAACGGATTCTGATCGTGGACTCCGTTGAGGGCTGCATTACTGACGATGCCAATCAGCAAACGTTTGGGGAGCTGTCCTTGGAAGATGTGATCTTCGACTTTGGATCGGAGTCCAGCGGCTATGGTAAAGGTTTTCACTTCCACTCGTCGCACAGGATACTTAGCAGTGGTTCTGCTCAAGGATTGACTGATGTCATTGGCTACTTTTGGTAAGACTTCTACACGTCGCACGTAAAGTTTGGCTTCTTGGATTTTGGTTTTCCACTCGTTAGCATGAGCCATCAAATGGAAGGCGGCACTACTGCGATTCAGTCTCAGGCGTACATCTACTCCGTTCAACAAATACTTGTCTTGCAACCACATGTCCAAATGCAAACGATCCATCAGTTCTAAACTTCGTCTGATTTTCTTTCGACGGTCGTTGAATCCCACATTGTGAGGGACTGCTGGAATTATAGGATCACCATCATTAGCAGAAGTCTTCGCCGGTACTGACAGCTCTGTGTCGTTGAACTTTTCCGAGGTGTCAGGTTTCCAGACCACCGAAGCATCCAGATGAGTGTTCTTGGCTTCTTTTCCGTACGTCAAGAGATTTTCCAAATAAGCACGGTAAGGGTAAGTATCCAAACTGCTGCTGACCAGTTTGTTATTCAAGTACAAATCTACTCCGCTGAACAAGGAATGCATGAAATTATTGACGGGTGCCACTCGGGCAGCTTCCCCAGGAAGGGTGTTGTCATTTTTTTGTACTTGAAGTTTCAGGTACAAGTAACTGTTATTCAGATCGATGTAATCTTCGGTTTGTCCTTTGATTTCAAATTCGATAGGAGCTGATTCCGTCAAAGACGATACAGGATGAAATTCCACCCATTGGGATCCTTGCATCGTCATCATGGTGGGAGGCATAGAAAACATGTCCAGTTCTGACTTGGTACATTCGCAAGAATCTCGGTGCATCATTTTTTGTTCACAGTTAATAATCAAACACGTCTAATTCTCTGACGGTTCTTCTTCTTTTCTTATTCTTTTTGGAACTGCCGTGTGTTTTTTTTATGAACTTTGAAAGGATTTAGACGTTGTTGTCGTCTCTTTCTACCTTGTCCTTGCTGCTGTGAAGTAATGCCAGGGTCTGAAGCGTGAAGCGTATTTATAGGATTTTCTTGGAGGCCTAAAAGATCTTTACCAGTAGTCATCAACACATTTTTGCCTGCTCTCATAAAGGCTTCTTTTGGATTTTGTTTGTCGATGAGGACATTTTGCAAAAATTCTTTTCCTTGTGTCAAAGCGGCATCTTTTAAGGCATGAAATCCTCGAGTCACCATCGGTTTCAAAATAGGAGCTACCGTCCGAAAAGCCGATTTTAACATATCTCCTAAACCATGTCCTCGTTGTCGAGCCACTCCTTGGTACACTGGATACATTTTTTTTGTTTGGGTCAGTTACAATTCGTTAGAGAACTTGTTTTTTTCGAAAATGTAGTTTCACAGTGACTTTTCCTTTGTCAATGAATGGCACATTTTGTCCCAAATCTCCTTTTATACTAATGTGGACACTGTCAAAATACGATTTACTGACTGGAAGATAATGAGGATGTACAAATTCACGGTGAACGTGAAACGTGTTTCCACCTTCTTCGTACGCACCAGCAGCAGTATCCACTTTGAAGGAATGACTCTCAGTAAGGGAGCAGCTGTGTGACCCACCACGTTGTACTCCACCACATCGGAGTACACAAACATTAAATTCAGTCCAACGTTCAATTCGATAGGGGTGCGAAAAGCCTCTCCGAAATCTGTGTTGGTGTGGATTGTTCGTTCACCATGATACTTTTTATTTCCACCCAAAATTTCAAACAACCCAGCAGAAAAAGTGATAGTCATGAATTTTCTTTCGTGCGCGGGTAAGTGTTTGTCTTCTTTCTCGTCGAATGGCTTTCCCTCATGCCCTTTCAAAAATTGCAAGAGGAAACGGCGTGCCACAGGATGGTATTTGATCTCTACCCATTTTTGGTTTTTTTCCAAGGCTTTGCCAAATTCGGCTTCGAAGACGGCCGCAATCGTCTCCACCAAATGTTGAGCACTAAAATAATACCCTTCAGGAATTCTCATGCGATAGGTCGAGTAGGGAGTATTGTCAGTTTTTGAACTCATTTTTTTCCCAATTTCATGATCATGAGCGTCCAACTCTTTTTGCACTTTTTCGTTATAGATTGCTACGTCAAAAATGGTTTGATTTCCAGACACATTCTTGATTTGCGTAGGATGAATGATTTCTACCAAAGCCACTTCCCAATGAGCGTCGTGATCCAATTGGAAGGCCTGAGGTAATTTGGCCGTGAAACAACATAATTTGTTGTTGGGAAACACATCCATGGAACTGTCACTAGGTAACGTTAAATAAAATTGGTCATTCATAGTTCCAAAGTGGTTCTGGTGTCCGAGGTGTCACTCAAGTGGACAGAAGAAGAATGATGTTCAAAAGGTTCCAAAAGAGAATTGGTATTGTGGTGGTGACTGGACGAAGAAGAAGGTGAACTGGCGTTGGTCGAACTAGCGTGGTTGTTGCTATGGCTACTGTTGTCTGTCGTCGTAAATTTCAAAGAGGGACTGGGTAAAAGATAACCGATCCAACTGCTCAGTAAAATGGTCCACAAGTGTTTGTCTCCTTGTTGTAAACTCAAATTGGCAATAGCTGCTCCGATGACACAGTACACTACAAAGATTTGGCAGAAAAAGACGATTTGATTTTTAGGCACACGTTCTCCGCACCACACCCAAAGTGGTTGTTTTTGTAATTCTTGAAGAGAAGAACTCTGTGAAGGAGTCGTTGAAGTAGTCTGGGTTGCTACTGTGTTGAATGGCATGTTGTGAGTTTACTTCTTTTTCTTTTTATAGTCGACGACTTGAGAAGCCGCAATCCAAGAATCAAAACTAGGTGGATATCCTTTCCAACGTACTTTGACTTCTTCTACTCGACGTTTACCTACTTTCCGTGTTCTTTGTTCGAGAATGCTTTCGATGTCGTACAAGGTGTCTTCTTTTTTAGTCACTCGTTGTAACTCAGGCAAGTAAAATGTTCCTTTGAGAACTTCACCGTGCATGTCTTCCAATTTATAGACGGGAGGATCACGTCCACGGACGGGGGTAGTGACACGAAACAATTCGGTGGTCCAGTTAGGTAAATAACCTTTGTCAAAAGTACGTTTGGTTTTTCCGATGCGAACCCAATCTCCCGTCTTTAACTCCAACAAGGTTTTTCTTCTACTTTTTTTTTTCTTCTGGGGTGAACCAAATAATTCATCAAACACGGTCACTTCGTTTTCAGGGCTGACCTCTTCGGGGGCACATCCGATGCTACGATGGTACGATTGATTGTACGCTTTGACCAAACGAGGTAACACGTCGATGTACTTGAGAGTATGTTGATGTGTAAAATATTTCCACATACGTTCTTTCAAAGTTCTTTGAAAACGTTCCACGATACTGGCTTTGGTTTCAGGATTTTCGGTAGTAAAAAAATGAATGTGTCTTTGTTTCAATTCTTTTTGAAAAGCTTGGTTTAGAAATTCGGTGCCTTTCTCAGTTTGCCATCGTAAAGGTTGGCGTCCACTTTGTTTCAAGACCAATGTTAAGGCTCGTACCAATTCGGTACTGCTTTTAGAAGTCAAAGGTACGACCCAAGCAAATTTGGAAAACACGTCGATGACACAAAACAAATATTTGTGACCACGATTGTAAGTGGCTAAATGAGAGACGTCAGCTAAATCGGCTTGCCATTGATGATCGATCCCTTCCACTTGAGTGGTACTTCTAGAAAATTTACGTCGAATGGGTTTGTGTAACGTGTACGTCGATTGTTCTTGTAACCATCGTCGTACGTCGGGCAAACGTACACTTTTCAATTGACTTTTAGCAGCTCGATATAATTTTTGAACTCCTCCGTAACCAGCAGCATGGCCAGGATTGTAATAAATGGTGGCTAACAGTTTCTCCATGATGATGATGATTTCCTCAAGAATAAGTTAACCAAGTTCCAATACTCTTTTCTTCGTGAGGTATCTTTTTGGATTGTTGTTTACGTGTCCGACGTGCTACTGGGGTAAAGGGAGTTTGAACAGGGGTCATCGGTTCTGTTTTGACTTCTTTCTTCACTTCTTCCTTTTTCTTTTCTGAGGGTAAAGGGGTAGGCATCTTCTTTTTTATCCAATCCGGTGTGGCTAACTTTTTAATTTTTTAAGAGGTGGAGTTAGTAAAAACTCTTCTTCTTCTTCTTCTTTGACGGTCATCCCTGTACCGGTGTCTGTTTTAGTGGTGACTTTAGGTTCGCTTTTCATGAGAGCCTTAAAATCTCTCAGAGTGGGTGGAGCTGTTTCGTCGACCGCTTTTTGACGAAAGAGTTGTAGACGTTGTAAAAGTTGACCGTACCGTTGGGATTTTTCTGTTTCGGACAAATCGTTACGTTCCATCAGGGATTGTATTTCTTGTTGTAACTGAGACATTTCGTTAAGATTAGGATTGGGTGGTAAATGAGGTATCCGTTGTTCGTTCCAACGATGAAATTCCATCCATCGTTTGTAAGGTACTAAAGTTAGTTTTCGTCCTTCCATTTCATCCAAAGGTACCAAAAAGGTGTGGTCTTTTCAGAGAAGGGTGGTCCTTTTTATCTTCTTTTTTTGGGGAGGGGTTATCGCATGACCCCTCCTAAAAGTGGTCCAGCAATCGTTCCTAACAAAGGAGCGGCTATTTTTAACAACGGGCCTATCAACATAGGTAGAAATCCTCCTCGTTGTACCAATATTTTTTCTTTTGTTGAAGAGGTATTTTCTTTTTGACCATTTGACGAAGAACATTCCGATGTTTCCCTAATTTTTGTTTCTGTATCTTGGACAAAGGTACCGTTCCTTTCAACACGTTCAAACAACATTCACACACGGTATCGATGATTTCTTTAGGAGCTGTTTGAATGAGTTGTTTTCGCATGGGAGAATTGGATTTGGTCAAGACAGACAAGACATCCCAATGTTTGGCCAGACGAGGGGGAAGTCGTCCTTTTTTGGTGGTTTTACTTTTCTTCTTTTTTTGGTGGAGGTAGTTGTGGTGTGCACGTTTGGGAGCCATCTTAGAGGTGAGGAGTAAGTCTAAAGTCTCTGGCAGGGTACCCTTCTATTTTATACTGGAACACGTCTCCACTGATTGTCTGCACGACGTACCAACTTCACGACAGGCGTCACTTGACGTTGAGGTGTTTTTAAGGGATTAAATCGTCTCAATTCTTCTTTGGATAAATCCACTAAACTTTGTAAGATGCCAGTTCTTTCTTGGACTTTGGTTTTAGGGGATGGTACTTTGTTGGTGGCTGCTGCCATGGCTAAATCAGCTGAAGTCGACGGTCCCGACGGGGTGACTTTAGAAATAGGTTTCCATTTTTGCATCAAATTAGGAAACACGGATCTTAAGTCTGATTTGACAGGCATCATGGTAAAAGAGGGTGAAGAAGAAGACAAAGAGGAAGAGGAGGTGGACGCAAATGGAGACCTCGTCATCATTGGGGACTATGATGGTGGTGATGGTAAGGGTGGTGGTGTTTTGCGGGTGTACGTTTGAGTCCTGGCTGCAGTACCTCTTTTACGTCGGGTGTTAGTGGTGGTGGTGGTGGTTGGTGTGGTTTTCTTCTTCTTCTGGGTACGACTTTTCTTTTTCTGAGGGCTGCCTTTCTTCTTTTTCTTGGTGGTGGTGGTTTTCTTCTTTGGACTTTTCTTCTTTTTAGGAGTTGTTTTGGCTTTGGCATCATTAGGATCCCATTTCAAAAGGGAACGAATCATAACCCCTCCTAAAGAACCACTTCCACCAGGAGTTAAAATGATTAGTTTTTTAGTCCGTGAATCGATTCTAGGATTAGCCAGTTGTGACAATGCTCCTTTATGTTTTTGAAAAAAACGTTGAGTTTGATGAGGGATGTGAATGATGCCTTGTAGTAATTGACGTGCCGTCAAAGTAAACCATCGTAACACTTCTTTAAGACTCGCTTCTAACAAATGAGCACGGACTTGTGCATTTTTTTCACGACTGATGCCATACAAGGCACGAATCAATTTAGCCGAAGGATGAGATTGAAAGGAAGTCATCTTCTCTCAAAAAGAGTGTGAGACAGAAATGACGTAGTAGGTTGTTTTTATAGTTTTTTTTAAAAAAATGGGCTGAAGGGGACGTGTAAATGACAGGACCTCCTTCTTCACCCCAAGGGTGAAACAATTGGGCACGAAATCTCAAATAGTCAGGAGTGGTCGGTTTTAAGTCGATGAGTAAATACTCGTGAGGGGTTTGAGTGGCATCGTCGTACGCATAATTGAGCCAAGGAGCCCCTAACTGTTTGGCTAACACTTGTACTTGAGATTTGTCTCTGGGGCTTTTAAACAAGACCACGTAATGAGCATTCAAACTAATGGTTCGATGGGCTTTACTTTGTTGAAATAAATTTTGTGTAATGTAGACAATACTAGCATTACGATGGTGTCCTTTCCGTGTAAACCAAAGTTTAATTTCTTCTTCGTCTTCTCCTAACATGTCATCAAAAATAACTAAATGAGTTTGACTCACGTCAGACACAATTCCATCGACTTCGTGAGGAATACCATCCACAAACGAAATGGTTTCTCCTTGACTTTCTTGGAGTAGTGTGTAAGACGGTTGCCACTCTTTGTAACACCACACGATACGTTGAGGTGGACGATCAAACAAATCAGTTTTGTGTTCGATCAATCGTTTGACAAATTCGGTTTTGCCTGAACCACTCGGTCCAGCAATCAACATGTTAAATGGATGGCGCAGATACAAAGCATTCCAACTTTGACGATCTAACTTTTCGTCAATCACTTTAACCACAGAAGAGGTAGACGAGGTAGAAGAGGAGGATGTAGCCATGTCTGAGGTAAGAAGATTTTTGAGAAGAAGACAAAAGACCCAAGACATTTTATACATTTTCATACACGTTTATTTTTAAAAAAAAAAAAAAAAACAACCAACCAACACAACAAAAAACATATTTTACAACTTTACACGAACACGAAGAAGTGAATTAGTGCGAAAATATGCAATTAAAATGAACACGTAAAGTAACTCTCTTTTGTGTTCTTCACGATACTCGTGATAGTTTTTCTTCAAAATCAGATTTCTGATACGGTGAAAGTCACGGTAGTGTGCAAATCGAGGAATGACTTTGAGTTTGGGTTTCACTTGGATCTGGACAAACTCTTTGTAAATGCGTACTCGCAACTTCGAAGGCAAGTCACGAATGCGATCTTCTAAAACTAGGGACAAAATACTGGTAAATGCGTTCTCGCAGCTCCAAAGGTAAACCACAAATGTATTCTTGTAAAGTATCCTCCGACATGTTTTTTTACTTCTTCTTGGCATCTGGCTCATCGTACCCGTACTCTTCTGAGGCCACTAAAGGTAAGAACTGACAGTGCGGAGACCATCTGGCATGTTCAATGTAAGCTGAGTCGGTAGGCTCCCATTGGTGAAGTCTCACACCGCAACTGAAACATTGAACTTTATCTCCTTCTCCCAAGTAGATAAATCCAGATCTGGCTAAAGCTTTGTCAGTAGTGGATTGTAGTAGAAATTTAGGCCACTTGTCTTTGAACGTCTCGAGTCGATTATCATACTTGGAATAACCAGGCAAAGCCACAGGTATCGTCAATTCTTTATGACATTCACAGGTACGTTTAGCATTCTTCCCAATAAAGAAGAAAGGTCGTCCTGCATCTCTAGATGGACGGTGAGGTACACGTGCTGCATCGACGATGTCCAAGCGTACGGCATCCGTCTGATCGTGTGAATCGATGCTGTCAACGCTTACGGAATCCGTCTCGTCGCATGGCACTGCATCGCACTCCAAGTCGTAATGGTACTTGGAGTTCACACCACTAGATTTCTCCCTCGGTGGGTGGGTGGCATGAGTATTCTTATTCATCTTTGGTGGGAGGATGACAAAATTAATCTTTTTTTTTCTTCTTCTTGCTCGGTCAACGTTGAAAGTCACAATGAATGGTTAGGTTTGGAAGGGGTGCCCTTTTATATACTGCAGATCGGCGTGTCAGTAATGTAAAGTGGTGTGGTCTGGAAGTCTCACTCGCTTCTGGTACACGATTTGGTACACTTTTTGTAAAGGACGAGTGACAATTTGATGATTAGGTAACCGTACGATCTTGTGAGGTTCTAACGTGTGCACTCGAAAGTCTTCCACTTGTCCAGACAGCAAAGCATTTTTCAAAACCTCAAAGTTAACCACTTGGCTGGTTAGGGATGCCTGCTTGTTGCAACAGGAGTTCTGCTTTGTTTCGTTGTTTGGTTCTGTCCGACTGTCGAATGTTATTCCAGGCTCTTTTCCATTCTTTGCTCTCGTTCTTGTTGGCATATGTTCGCCCCACCACAATAGCCCGAGCAAAGCACATCTGGTCTTGAGTATTGTCGATTTGGACGACACTGCGTTTGGTACTTCGAATATCGTCCACCAGTAACGGTTTCCTACTTCGTCCACTTCCTCAAGGAGGGGAAACGTGAGTCAAGTAAAGTGTGGCCTTTCCATCGGTGATGGTAAACTTGTCGTTGGATTGTTGCACATGTTCTATTTTGGACATGACTTTGTCTGGCGTTAATTCTGCCGGGGTGCTGAACTCGATCCAAACAGGACTCTTCAAATTGTCATGATGAATGGCTAGTCTCAATCGATCGTCTTCTTTGGCTCCACATTGTCGTTTCAAGTTCATTAAGACAGAATCCCACAAATCGCTAATGAACCCCGCCGCTTTCTCGGGAGGTACTTTGGACTTGAAGTCTTTAAAGTGAACAGTGTGAGTGTAAGCTGTAGTTTTAAATTTTCGAGAAGTTATTTTTTGAGTCTCTAGAATCCAATAGTAATTTTCAGGAGGAGCCAAAGTACTAGGTTGTATTTCTTGGCCTGGGGTTCTGGTAGTGGATTTTGTCTTGGGTGGATTAGAAGTTTGGGTTTCAGGTTCACTCATCTCCTCTTCGAAGTCACTAGCATGGACTTGAGCTAGTAGTTCATCTAGCGGTGTTTCAGGCGGTACGGAATGTCTTAGTCGTCGTGGCCTCTTTGTTTCTTCTTCTTCTTCTTCTGGTTTCTCATGGCTTCGGCGTGATCTTTTCATCTTGAAGTTTACTTTGAAACTGATTCAGTTTCACCCAGGGAACCTATATATATATATAGACCTTCTTACCCTCAGAATCACTAGTCGTGATTGAACTTTCAAACTGTGAAGTTGGAAAAGTACTGCGCTCGAGATAAAAGTCAAGATACTGGAATTGAACTGAATAAGTATGTTCATAAGGTGTATGATAATTATGCTGCTGACATACTTGGTAATGTCTATCATATGAAGTATGGAAGGAAAGTCAAAGGAAATTTGAATTCATTTGGATTGATAAAGATTAAGGTTACTGGTAAGGAAGGAAAGAGGAAGAAACAAACAAATCGAGGGAGATTTGTCTTTGAAGCGGTGAATGGAGTGGATCTACCAAGACAGAGTGAAGTGGTACATCTCAATGATGTACTTGATGATGATAGAATAGAAAATCTTCAAGTGATGACTGCTAGTGAACGAACATGTTTGCATAAACATATGAAGAATGATAAAGAAAGAAGGAGAATTAATTTTGGAAGTGATAGAAGTGTGTTGTGCCAGTTTGTTGGTGAGACAGAGGAAAGAAGATTTGAAAGTATGGAAAAGGCTGCTGAATATTTTGATTGTGTTTCATCAAGTGTCTACTATTGCTGTACTGGAATTTGTAAGTCGGTTTTTTCGAAGAAGTTCCAGAAAAGATTTCAAGCTAGATGGGAAGAGCCAGAGAAGAAGAGTCAAGTCATTGGAGGATTTGTGAGACCTGTGAAATTAACTGACTTGAATTCAGGATTATATAGTCGGATGGATTCCATTCGTGATGTGGCAAGGTGTTTTGGATTAGATCATAGTAAAGTTTACAAGATTTTTAAAAAAGTCAGCGGTGGATTCGAGATGATAATGGACACTTTATTAAGTTGGAGTTTATCAATGAGAGTCCAGAAGAAAGTTATGAGAGAATTGTAGACAAGAATCTTCCTGAAGTGTCAGAACAATAAGAGAATGAAATGGTAAATGTGGAAGTGTATTGAACTGTATTGGACTTATATGAAATTGTTTTTATTACCATGAGTAACATAATGTATATACATTGAATAAAATATAATTATTATTATTGATGTATATATCTGAATGGTGTTGTGTGGTTTGTTTTTTACCCACCAAACCAAAAAAAACCCCACTTTCCCTCTCTTTCTATCGATCTAAAATTGGGAGGAAAGAAATAGACTACAGCACCAACAGCAGCAGCAGCAAAGACAACAACAACAACAACAACAACTTTTGCAGTCCATCAAATAAAATTTTTTTTTTAAAAAATGGATTGTATATTTGTGGTGTGTGTTTTGATATAAAAAAATTTAAAAAGTAAAAAAAATGGTTGTGTTTTGATTTGTTTCTTAAAAAATTTCCCCTCCCCCCCCCCAAAAAAAAAATGTAGATAGTGTGTTTGTGTGTTTTGATTTGTTTTTTAAAAAATTTCCCCTTCCCAAAAAAAAAAAAATGTAGATAGTGTGTTTGTGTGTTTGATTTGTTTTTTAAAAAATTTCCCCTTCCCAAAAAAAAAAAAAAAAATGTAGATAGTGTGTTTGTGTGTTTTGATTTGTTTTTTAAAAAATTTCCCCTTACCAAAAAAAAAAAAAAAAAAAATGTAGATAGTGTGTTTGTGTGTTTTGATATAAATAAAATTTAAAAAATCAAAAAAAAAATTTCCATTTTTCTTCTGGATTATTTTCAGTCTCCGCTAACGTCCGGTACAATTTCGGAAGTTTAGTGTTACTTTTAGTCTCAGCCAATTTTTTCCATTTTTTTTTTCCGGATTATTTTCAGACTCCGCTAACGTCCGGTACGATTTCGGAATTTTAGTGTTACTTTTAGTCTAGGCCATTATAATCTAATGTTCCGGATTTTTTCTAGTCAACGCTAAAGTCCGTGACGGTTCCCGAAGTTTAATACAACATTTAGTCACGTCCATTTTAGTGTTATTTATAACATAGGTACAATATATGCAAATTTACTGACACCTCCAACATGATCTGAGGTATAGGTAATGCTTTATATATAACTCTAGGCTATATAGATATAGCCACTAGGCAGAAGGTCACTTACACACGGCGTGTTGGATAGTGTAGTGTGGGGTGTTTGGATAGTAGATGACGTATTAGGACCACCCATTTTCAAGAAAGATTAATTCTATTCCCCTCCCTCCCCCACCCCGTAATGTAGTGACGAAGACAACAACGTCTACTACTATCAAAAACACTTCCCCACCCTCCACCCCTTTTTGATGGTAGTAGACGTTGTCTTCGTTACTACATTACGCTACGACTCCCCTCCATGTTAAACTTCCGTACGTCCCCAGAGTGCCCCCTCCATGTTAAACTCCCGTACGTCCCCCAAGTACCCCCTCCATGTTAAACTCTCGTACGTCCCCCAAGTGCCCCCTTTGTCCCTCAGTCACCCCCCTACACTACTCAAAGGACATTAGAGTAGATTTTGTTCTTTTTTACGGAAGAAGAACATGAGAGTAGGGTTTGTTCCTTTTAATGGAAGAAGGACATTAGAGTAGGTTTTGTTCCTTTTTACCGAAGAAGAACATGTGAGTAGGTTTTGTTCCTTTTACGGAAGAAGAACATGAGAGTAGGTTTTGTTCCTCTATACGAAAGAAGGAAATGCTAGTAGGGTTTGTTCCTTTTTACGGAAGAAGGACATGAGAGTAGGTTTTGTTCCTTTTTACGAAAAAAGAAATCAGAACAAAAATCTGAATATGGAAAATTGAAGCATTACCAATTCCTATTATTAGGGCGTGTCTTCATTCGTTTTTATTGCATCTTATTCATGTATATTTACTTCATGGAGTAATACGTATCTTGCGTGTCTTTGAAAAGGAAAGCAGGCATGGACATTAGCAGACAGGGCGCCCAAAAGAAACCAATACTTTCATCAGTTTAACGCAGAAATCCTCATTAAGAAAAGTGGATTTTACATCATGTACGCACAGCTAGGTCGTTTCAAATAATCCGTCATTGTTCAATATAACTATATCATTGTGTGTCGTATCTGCTGTGCATCAATTCTCTTTATTGGAGATTATTGTAAAATGGTGGTGTAAATTAGAAGATGACTTATATGAAGTCTCCATAGTGTAAGTTGTTCAGAATAGATGCAACAATAAAAATGACAGGATAGCAATAAAGGAGTTGCTCATGTCATGTATTAACTGTACATATGACTGTTGTACCGTGTGCTAGTTGTTACATACGTGTCAGGTTCCAATTTGATCTTAACAAGTATATTAAAAATATTAGCCTAAATAGAAAATCCATAAAGAAAAAAAGAAAAGAAAAATAACCGAAGGATAGGAAGTAAATTACGTGTACAAACACAACCATTTTATGCTGGATTTTAGATGCTTAACATTGACTGTCCGTTACAAAGTGTAAACTACGTCCGATCTAGCTCGTTCTGATCTGTATTACCGTGAACAACCGTTTTGGGCTTGAATGCCACTAGAAACATCGACGTACATGAAATTGATGTACAAAATTGTGCCAAAAGCGCGTGGGAGTATCACCTGTGTCAATAGTCCTTTAAAGAGAATTAAGGATTTTATTGTTGAAATGGTAATAGTGATCAGCAAGTAAATGGTAACGTTATTGTCGGAATTAAAATGTGTAATTGTAAAATGTAATTATAAATTATGAAAGAGTCAAACAATTAACTGAAAACTGTCCACATAGCTCATTGCACAGACCTATTTTGTGTTATGAATAAATAACACACCAGTGGTACCATTTCTCGGTAATGCACTACCATCCTAGACGGCATTTTTGTAAGCTATGTAAAAAAAAGTATGTGTATTCACACAAGCTAAAACGATTTGTCTTGACCAAATAGACTCAAAATAGTATACTAGCATTGATGGTGATAGCAAATGTTTACCTATAAGTTTGGTCTCACGTATCCCATGTTCAATGACATTGCAGTCTATCTCGTGGTTTAGTAGTAAGACAGCATCGAAAGATTTTGTTTGGGCATAGGATGCAATTACAGTCTCATATAATTGTAATGATTATTACATATAAGTATTCTTTACAAGATAATGGCGACATTCTTAATCTTATTCAAGTTACAGTGATCTCCCCTGTGAAGACAAAAGCAAAGAAAATAGGTTTAGATAAGCAGATAATATTCTCACGTGTACCAACCTCATAAAACAGGGGTACATACTAGAATATAAAACCGTGAGAATGCTGTAAACAACATTATCACAGCGGTCTTTTTTTTTCCTTTTTTTTTATAGCTAGAGCCCCAACAACGAGAAGCGTGGTATCAGCCGCTCGCCAGTCGCTCCTTTAATAGAAAAGTGCTTTTGACCACCATCAAATGTTGTCTCCATAACCCTTTGCTTTGTACGCACTCTAGAGATGCTTTGTACGCACTCTAGAGATGCTTTGTACACACTCTAGAGACTACAAAATAGTCCCAGAATTATGACTGCCTAGTCTCTGGTAAAAAAGGGTATGCCTATTTTAAATTCATTAGGAAAATTTAAATATTGCAAAATTTGAAACAAGTGAAACTTTGCTTATTTATGCTAATAAACTTTAGACTCGTCTTGATTAAATTATATGTCAGATACCATAAGAGGTGCATAAACGGTTCAAAGAAAATTCATGTGGCCTGTTTCAACAATATTTGCAAGTTGGTCATCGGTTAATTTACTGGTTTAGTGATTTGTTCGCATAATCGTAATCTTTTTCCCCTGAAATAAGATTATTGACTTAGAAAGACCTGAACGGCTAAGAAGTTCTCTACAGCAGTTCATTTTGTAACACAGTTGAAATTTTCAACGATGTTCGGAATAAGTACCAAAACAATGCAGCCACGATACCCTTTAACAGACTTGTAAATTTGTTATGCAAGGCTTTATAGAGTACCATGGAAAGGGTAAAACACTTCCCATTACTTTGATTAATTTCAGCGTGCCACTGTATAAAGTAGCGAAAAATGCAATGTCCATCATAATGTATTAATATATTTTGTAAACTAGTTATCTGTGCTTATCATTTATTGACTTTACTAAGAACCATGTGTTCTGCAACTCTTCAGGATGAGAAATAAACAATACGCTTATAGGGGAGATAATCCGTATTTGTTTCGTGTTTCGGGTATCGCTAAGTATTTAAGGCAGACTTGAATTATTTTAAATATTTGAAGTTATGTAACTGGAAGCACACATTTATTTCCTGAACCGACCACTCATGACGTCCGAACCTGTTTTTGATAGCATAATTTCATAATTCCAAACTTATGTCTTTATTTATAAACATCTTGCATGACGAATAGAGCCCCTGTTTCATGAAGCCGAAGAAAAACAAAATGTCCTGTCGTATTGTTTGGAAGTCGTCACGCTCTATCTTGGCAACACAGAATCAGAGCTTTAACAGGCTTTTACTTTCATCGACTCCCTTACCAAAATGGGCGAAAGCTTTTTACAAGAACGAAGAAGAAACAAAACTTAAATTTGCCCATTAGCCCTTGATGTGTATATTTTTAGCATTATTCTTTAATGGGCTCACGATAGGAAACATTATTAATGTTGTACTTTGCTGTTCTCAATGTATTAGCAGTTGTCACGAAGAACCCTTAACTCATCCATCTTGCGGAAGTTAAAACAAATGACAGGTTGCAAAAGTTAATTTTCACAACATTAATCTCTAATTTATAAGATATTCTGATTTCGTAAAAGCAAGGATGGAAAAGTACTAGGTCATGGACGAGATCATTTCTGAAAAATCTAAAAAACCAGTACACAATTTTAAAAAGATCACCCTTATTACAAGATTTTTTGTCAATCGATATTGACTTCACGATGAAAAAGCAATAAAAAAATATATATAAAAAAACAAACAAAGAACAAGAAAAAAACCCAAGTCACATTCACCAGGCATATGTACGAAATCGTATGGATAAAGCCCAATTTAAACATCGTTTGTTGCCTTGATTTATAACATGGGTAAACTATTCAATGATAATCACAAATCAGATCAAATAAGATTTGCTCTTTATGGTTTGGCCGGGGACGTCTTTTCTTATTCCAGGAATTGTGAACAGCTGAAATTATAAAACATTTGTTTATATACAAAGGCTCTAAAAGCTCCGCCCCAGACTGGCATGTTGTATCTCTCTCTCAGTCAAAACAAATAAAATTAGGCCACCGTATCCAGGTACACAATATTGTGTTAGGACACCCGTCACATAGGTGACGTGTTTTCAAATGGAGTCCTAATAGTTTTTGGAAAGTGGAAATATGAGGGAATTTCCTGCGCACTGTCCTTATAAAATGGATTGCATATTAGTTCCTGAGAAATCACAAACAAAGACCGTTGTGGTAAGACATGGCGGGAAAGAGAGGTGTTGCTTGGGTAGAATACGCAGCCATTTGGGGCAGCTGTGTGGAGTGTTTGTGTTGCTGCTGCTGATTTTTGTGCCGAATCTATATCTCTTCTTGAGAACAGAACAACTGCAGTCCGAGCTGTCCGTGCATAAGGGCATTATTGACAAGCTAGTCCAAAAATTGCAACAGACAGAAAAATCACTGGAACTGTCGGAAAGCGTACATAATCATAAGGTACTATTATATCTAAGTGTTCTCATGTCAGACTCTTGCATGGTACTAGTAAATTGCAGCCTGCTGCGTGCTTATTAAAATGACGATTAGATTTCAGGCACATCGCAATACGTGCATAAGTGATTTCGTTTCTGCAGAGAATAATGTCATTCATACTTTACCACTGTATGAGCATGGAAGCGTAATTGATGCGTTACCTGTAGTCAATAAACGAGAAAGTCAAGTTGATTAAATATCTATCTAAAATGAATTCTTGATCTTTTTCAACCTTTTGCAACTTTATCAATTTTTTAAAATCGGTTTTAGTGTGTTTATTTCTTACAACATCTGGAAGAATCAACAGAGACAAATATTATAATTTTATTTCAATTGTTTTACAAACTTTGTAAATGACAGGAAATGAAAACGGCACAAATGTTCGAATGCTAGAGAACTGATTATACATTATTTATGTTTTATTCAAATCAAACTCTTATTGTCTGTGGTATATTGAAAAAAGACAACCTTCTTTCAAGGATCATTAAGGTCCTACACTTTGGTTCAATGTACAAGCACGATATATTGTTTGATTGACAGGATATATTTCCCTGAAAATACTTTTTATTCAACCGAAACTCTGCATAAATATACCAAAGTCATCGATATCCAAATAGAGTTGTAGGAGGCTCCAATCACAATTAAAGTACAGTGCATATATTATGGTAAAGATACAGTGTAAATATTGCGGTAAAGATACAGTGTATATATTATGGTAAAGATACAGTGTATATATTGTGGTAAAAATACAGTGTATATATTATGGTAAAGATACAGTGTAAATATTGCGGTAAAGATACAGTGTATATATTATGGTAAAGATACAGTGTATATATTGCGGTAAAGATACAGTGTATATATTATGGTAAAGATACAGTGTATATATTATGGTAAAGATACAGTGTAAATATTGCGGTAAAGATACAGTGTATATATTATGGTAAAGATACAGTGTATATATTGCGGTAAAGATACAGTGTATATATTATGGTAAAGATACAGTGTATATATTGTGGTAAAAATACAGTGTATATATATATTGTGGTAAAGATACAGTGCATATATTGTGGTAAGGATACAGTGTATATATTGTGGTAACGATAACATATTTTCACACCAGATCAGTTACTCGAAGTGGAATCTGCAATTGTCACCTGGGGATATTTAAAAATTGATGTGTAGTTACAACCAATCTGTGAAACATACATATATGTAATCATAACCAGTCAGTGAAACATAAACACTCTTATATGTAATCATAACCAGTCAGTGAAACATACACACTCTCATGTGTAATCATAACCAGTCAGTGAAACATACACACTTTTATGTGTAATCATAACCAGTCAATGAAACATACACACTCTTATGTGGAATCATAACCAGTCAGTGAAACACACACACTCTTATGTGGAATCATAACCAGTCAGTGAAACACACACACTCTTATGTGGAATCATAACCAGTCAGTGAAACACACATACTCTTATGTGGAATCATAACCAGTCAGTGAAACACACACACTCTTATGTGGAATCATAACCAGTCAATGAAACACACACATTCTTATGTGGAATCATAACCTATCTTAGAAACATAAGCACTCTTGTCCCTATATTGAAATTTTAATTGTTGTCTCAAGGATTTTGATATTTAAAACCTTTGCCTAACCTTTAGTAAAAATTTTAAAAAGTTATTGCAAACCTTAATTAAACAACAATAACTTTTACAAATTTTCGTTTTGCATTTCTTATTTGCATTAAAAAGGAAACAAGATTAATGTGATCTCCGGTTTAGTTAGAAATAAACAGCTAAGAAACACATGCGCCTCTGACCTGTAAAAAAATCCAACTATAGATAGTAAGCATAAAATAACACACACATATTCATTGATTGATTATTTGCTTTATTCTTGTGTTTGTTGTTTAGAAATTTGATTGGCTCTGATTCTCTTACAGTATTTTGAATTTTTTCATTTCTTTATGTATCGTTCAATTCATTGCTGTTCTCACTTTCTATCTTTCCTGTAACTGTTTTAGGGTGAATTAAAAAATAGGGAGATTTCCTTAATATCTCGAATCAATTCCAACTTTAAACAATAAAAGTTACATTATTTGTACATATGATGTAGAACATTTATTTAATAGCCTTAATTGATTGGCAATGTCAATCACTTCGGCAGAGTGTGTAACAAATACAGTTGCATGGATAATGATTTAGAATCCGTTATCCTCCAACACAAACGGTTTAACTTAACTATTGTTTTTCTTCAATAACTTTTCCCTTCCTTTTTGTTTTTATTTCTTAAAACCTTTTCATCTTCTGGGACCATACGCAGTTTTTAAAACATGGACAAAAACATATGTTACTATTATTAGCTGCTTTCATCATGTAGCGTACGGATATGATTTTATTTACATGTTAATTTAGTCTTAGACTGGTGCAAATAACTGGGTATCCATATTTTATTAGCCTTGATTTCAAGATCCGCTTTTAAACATTTTAAGATACAAATAAAGTCAGTAAAATTATAAAATATCTCCCACTTTTTAGAATCTAATCTGATACCTTGAAGTATCATTTGCAATTCATATTTCTAATGTTAGAGCACAATATTTATCATTCGATTTACGAATATTGTTGATACTGGCATAACAGGCCAAACCCTATATTCCTGAAACTGTTGAGCACGAAACCCGAAGTTACGGTCAAGACCCCAAAGCGTTTACAAATATATCTGATACTGCCGCAACTGGCCTGGCCCCATTTTCTCGAAACTGTTGAGCACGAAACTTGAAGTCGAGATTTGCTGATAATAGAAATAGAACCATAAAACTTTCAGAAATTTTCTTACATTTGTTTCTGTGTTCTTTTTGGATGTTTAGTCTTACCTACATACATAGACTTCAATTAATTATATCTAATTTCTAATAGTTGGGCTTGATTTCGAGATATTTGGCACAAAATGAATAGGACAATTCAACATATCATATAAACAGATCAATTAGGTTTTTTTTCAACTCATACCTTTACTATCATTCTCCTCTAAACAAGTCACTATAATGTTTTGGACTCGGATTTTTTTTCTTAGTAAATATTGTATATATGATGATGTTTTTATTTCTTTATATAATTCTAAGTGTCAGTTTCTGAATCTGATTGAGCAAAAATAAACAGAACAGCACTTAATTAATGTATTTCATCAACAAGCAATAAATGCAGGAAAACCAAAGAACACAAACTACACATTAGGTGGAGACGAGAGGGAGGACTTTATTAAGTGATAATGATGGTGATAAAGGCGTATTTTTATTAATGCTGTTGAACGAATGAGTGATTCAAAAGTTATAATCTGTTTATTCAGGGGTGTGCGTAGTACGCTACACACACACACACACACACACACACACACACACACACACACACACACACATATATATATATGTATATATAATATTTGTCATAGACATCCAAAATATGACATGTAGATTATCGTATTATTATTTTATCTACGATAATAAAATAAAATTACTTATTTTCTTTGAAGAAAAAAAAAACTCTTACAGAGGCTTTGTTTATTACTAGCCCTCACTATCAATCTAACAAATTATAATCTGAGAAATAGATTTAATTTCGAAATTCCAAAGTTTAGATTAGAAATATGAAGGCGGTAATTTATCAAATCGACCCTGCCTCTGTGGAACAACCTTCCTGAAAACTAAAGACTTGCTCGATTAATTCGTAAATATAGACGACTTATAGTATGACAGTCTAAACGGCACTATACATTTTATGAGAGGAAAAAGTCTATGCTCCATGCAAGCATTAGCAATAATTGTAGTGCTGTAAATAGTGACTTATTTTGGAGCATGTAATTCAATAGTAATTATGTCATTGTAGACAGTCACTTGAAACTGCATTTCATTATTTTGTTAGAGTTTTGCCGTTGCGTAGTACCGCTTCTTCAAAGTTAATCTCATTTATCTTTCATATGACCTTAATTGTAAAGTGTTTAAAGCTGTGTAATATTTTTATTAAAGAAACCAGAACATTTTCTTCATATATATGAGATCGATTCCATATAATATCTATGCAATTGTTATTATATGTAAGACACATTTCCATGTATTTGACTCATGGTCGTCGTCCTCATTCTCTCTCTCTCTCTCTCTCTCTCTCTCTCTCTCTCTCTCTCTCTCTCTCTCTCTCTGTTTTTATATAGAGGGTGGGCTTTACCTCAGCGAAAAACTTGTTGCCCAACCCCAATTGCTTTTTTAATATGGCAATTAAAATATGTTTAAACGTTAAATTAGCAGCAAGAACATATGTAGTGGTGGTGGTAGTTGTAGTATTAGTTTTGTCAGTGGCGGCGCGAAGTGGGGTGGGGTGGGGTGAATTGTCCCCGGGGCAAAACGAGGGGGGGGGGGCGCCGTCAGGAGCTTTTTTTTTTTTTTTTTTTTTTTTTTTTTTTGCCAACTGCAACCCGCCCCCCCCCCCCCCCCCCCCCCCCCTCTAAGCCAAGGATTTACAGGGCTCAGATGGGGGCGGGGTGGGGGTGGAGGTTGGCAACTGACATAAAAACTCTTCTCTATGGCACAGTAGGAGCGCCACTAAAGAACATTGCCCCCAGGCGCCTCGAACCCTCGCGCCACCACGGTTTAGTGGCCAGATTTCAGTGCAATTGACATAACTCGTGACTTTAAAAAAAAGGTCCATTCAATACCCAGGTAAAGCTTTGTACGTTTGACCTGTTTTACACGAATGCACATGACCACGTGATATATTTCTGCGTAACAGATAAAATTTACCCACTGATTAACCTTGACGAAGGTTAGTGTCCTACAGCCCTATCTAATGGACTACTGGATGAACACTTACATCCGAAATATTGAATACCTGATAGATCCCATTTTATGTTGTCATACAGATTACAGATACACGAGGTCATATGATATAATAATAATAATAATAATAATAATAATAATAATAATAACAACAACAACAATATAAATAATAATAATAATAATAATAATAATAATAATAATAATAATAATCTTGATTGGTACTGTAGGTCACCGGCCCAAAAATATTTATAGCTTAATATGCGGTACATCATTTCATGGTAGAAATATACATGTGATAACTTTTATATTTGCATGATGTGTATATTTAGTCAATTCATGAATCTTCATATATATAAATTTTCAAAAAACATGGTCTTAATGAGGCATCAGTGCTTACAGCTGTCAGATTTAATGTATACTTAGTTATCTGTTAATACACGTCGTCCTATTATTTTCACCAATTTTCATAAATTTACAAATAAACTAACTTTGACATTAAACGACGCTTATTACTCATGTGTATATATGAGTAGAACTTTTTTTGGATGTTTGGGTTTATGCAAATATTCGAAGATATATGCTTTCTGCTTCGTCCAGCATAAATACAATATGAAACAATAAAGTGACACTCGTTTTCTATTTCTTTGTTATATATCCAGGGTATTTGGCGCCCTAGGCGAACCTTCAGCCTTGCGCACCCCCCCCCTTAACTTTCGAAAATGAATATTGTACATTTATTATTTCCTTCTAGTTTTCTCTTTCTATTTTTAGACGCTTATTGTCTTCTATTTTGCACTATTTCTCTTTCTTTTTTTATTCATTCAGTTTTTTGCCGCTCCCAAATTTTGCCGCCCTAGGCGACCGACCACCTAGATTGCCTAGCGGTTCTACTCATATATACACATGAGTAATATGTCTGTATATATCAGACATATTATATCTTCATAACGAATATATTCATACCTTGCTGTACGTGCTTTAATTGGTAAATTTCCTGCTCTTATCCGACAAATTAAGTTACCTAAATTTGTCTCACCTAGATCATCTAAATATTTTTTTGCGGTGTAAAAATACATTTAATACACTTATCAACGTAATCTATCCATTCCATTAATCTCATCAGTCTGTTTTTGCATGAAAATATCTCTACATTGCTATGTGAACACTTGTGTAAACAGTCGCTCATCACTAACACCTTGTCTTAACCAATCATTGCCATATTCATATTTTAATATCTTTTTTATTACATTTTTTTACCCAACAACTACAGTTTTCACCCCATTTAAATTGAAGATTGTAACATTGTTTTGGCATTTTTTAAATGCGAAACTTAAGAATTAAAATATGTTAAACGTTTTTCAAAGCATATGGCGTGTTTATTGACAGCCCCAGTATAAATTTACAAAACTCGGTGTGAATCTTTTCCATATCTGGTGCTTCATTGAAACCCCATATTTAGGATGCATAATTCAAAATAGGCAAAAGATTTGTATGAAATATATGAAGCAAGATATGTATAAGTATGAAGCAAGGTATGTATAGGTATGAAGCAAGGTATGTATAGGCATGAAGCAAGGTATGTATAGGTATGAAGCAAGGTATTTATAGGTATGAAGCAAGGTATGTATAGGTGTGAAGCAAGGTATGTTAGGCATAAATCAAGGTATGAATAGGTATGAAGCAAGATATGTATAAGTATGAAGCAAGGTATATATAGGTATGAAGCAAGGTATGTATAGGTATGAAGCAAGGCATGTATAGGCATGAATCAAGGTATAAATAGGTATGAATCAAGATATGTATAGGAAAGAAGCAAGATATGTATAGGTATGAAGCAAGGTATGTATAAGTATGAAGCAAGGTAAGTATAGGTATGAAGCAAGTTATGTATAGGTATGAAGCAAGGTATGTAGAGGAATGAAACAAAGTATATATAGGTATGAAGCAAGGTATGTATAGGAAAGAAGCAAGATATGTATAGGTATGAAGCAAGGTATGTATAAATATGAAGCAAGGTAAGTATAGGTATGAAACAAGTTATGAATAGGTATGAAGCAAGGTATGTAGATGAATGAAGCAAGGTATGTATAGGAAAAAAGCAAGATATGTATAGGTATGAAGCAAGGTATGTAGAGGAATGAAGCAAGGTATGTATAGGAAAGAAGCAAGGTATGTATAGGTATGAAGCAAGGTATGTATAGGTATGAAGCAAGGTATGTATAGGAAAGAAGCAAGGTATGTATAGTAAAAAAGCAAGATATGTATAGGTATGAAGCAAGGTATGTAGATGAATGAAGCAAGGTATGTATAGGAAAAAAGCAAGATATGTATAGGTATGAAGCAAGGTATGTAGAGGAATGAAGCAAGGTATGTATAGGAAAGAAGCAAGGTATGTATAGGTATGAAGCAAGGTATGTATAGGTATGAAGCAAGGTATGTATAGGAAAGAAGCAAGGTATGTATAGTAAAAAAGCAAGATATGTATAGGTATGAAGCAAGGTATGTATAGGAATGAAGCAAGGTATGTATAGGTATGAAGCAAGGTATTACAGGTATGAAGCAAGATATGTATAGGTATGAAGCAAGGTATGTAGAGGAATGAAGCAAGATATGTAGAGGAAAGAAGCAAGGTATGTATAGGTATGAAGCAAGGTATGTATAGGTATGAAGCAAGGTATGTATAGGTATGAAGCAAGATATGTATAGGTATGAAGCAAGGTATGTATAGGTATGAAGCAAGATATGTATAGGTATGAAGCAAGGTATGTATAGGAATGAAGCAAGGTATGTATAGGTATGAAGCAAGGTAAGTATAGGTATGAAGCAAGGTATGTATAGGTATGAAGCAAGGTATGTAGAGGAATGAAACAAGATATGTATAGGTATGAAGCAAGGTATGTAGAGGAATGAAGCAAGGTATGTATAGGTATGAAGCAAGGTATGTATAGGTATGAAGCAAGGTATTACAGGTATGAAGCAAGGTATGTATATAGGTAATTTGCCAAATTTAGATACTCTTCGATGTGTACCGAGTTTTTGCTGCTTAACAGGCCAGTGTTTTCTGACACATGCAGCAAGAATTGTTTTAGGAGAATATACACCCCAAATATTTAATGTATGTTCCAATTGCAATTTTTCTTGAACAAATACTACCATTGCTTGTATGTAAGCAGATAACTTACCCTACGAAATACAACAGTTCGTGTTTTTCCAAGATTAACCAATAGTTTCCATCGAGAGCAACACTCGCTCAATATATTTAACATTTTCTGGGGCTGAAACACTGAGTCTGCAAATAATAATAATAATAATAATAATAATAATAATAATAATAATAATAATAATAATTATAGTAGAATATTGCGTTCAGCAGTTCATTTTTTAATTCTCTCTCCCTCCTTCTCTCTCTCTTCTCTCTGAACATGTAGCCAAATACCAAAAAAGGATACCTTGCTATGTAAATTTTACATATTTACGATTAAAGTAAACATACACACACACACACACACACACACACACATATATATGTGGCTGGAATAAATTACTTATGTTGACAGAAACCACGGGGATACACGTAATCAAATGATGCCGCAACAGCATGGATGAGAGGGCCCTTTCCAAAAAGTTCAATGCAGCTTGCAAAATTAAATACATTGAGAAGGGAAAAGATATAAGATGTAATTCATAATCTTTATAACATTTTCCTGCGAGTTCCTTTATTCTGTGTTTCAGCAAACGGCATAATAAGTATTTGCTTGTAAGCAAAATATCTTCTTCACTTCGTTTGGATTGGTCATCACTAAAGATCTAATCTAATAAAAGTAACTAGAAAACACAGCTGCCATTCTTCAGACACCGTGCAAAATTTCCAAAATGAAAGAAAATGAGCAAACAAGAGGGAAAAGGAATGCAAATGAAGTACAAGAGCAGGAAAAATAAGTTTTAGTATTTCTAATTAATAAATACGTTTCATAGCTAAACATTACTTGATTAGTAAAAAGAAGTGTCAGTTTCAAAGTTGGTTCATCAGAACTACCGCCAACTTGTCAAAAATGTCCCATTTTAATAACCTAACTACCGCCAACTTGTTGAAAATGTCCCATTTTAATAACCTAACTACCGCCAACTTGTTGAAAATGTTCCATCTTAATAACCTAACTACAGCCAACTTGTCAAAAATGTCCCATCTTAATAACCTAACTATCACCAACTCCTTAAAAATGTCCCATCTTAATAACCTAGCTACCACCAACTTGTCAAAAATGTCCCATCTTAATAACCTAACTACCGCCAACTTGTCAAAAATGTCCCATCTTAATAACCTATCACCAACTACTTAAAAATGTCCCATCTTAATAACCTAACTACCACCAACTTGTCAAAAATGTCCCATCCTAATAACCTAACTACCACCAACTTGACAAAAATTTCCCATCGTAATAACCTAACTATCACCAACTTCTCAAAAATGTCCCATCTTAATAACCTAAACTGACGTCATCCGATATCTGATACTTTTCTATAAGATAACGGACATTTTTCTCTCAGATTACAAATAAACAAGTTATCGCCAAAACTCGTCAAAAACGTATTTTGACAGACTTTGGATAGACACCTGGGGGCATGCAACCGTGATCGAACAGAGGAGATCAATTTTATATATTCAAAATGATTTGCAATTTCACCACTCCCAACCCCTCGTCCTCGTTATAAATGACCAATCCGCTACGTATGAAACTTACTTACTTCATAATGAACTAAATTACCTAATAGTTGGCTAATTGTTTGTTTTCCAGTACCTCAGAAAAACACAATAAGTACAATCCAAATACTGGGAACTTAAATTCCAGTGTTCTGTAATAATATGTTTGTCTGTCTCTTCTTTTTCGGTTCTTTTAAGTTCATTTTCGATTGCAATTCGTTCGTTTTTATTTTTTAAAAAAAAATTTCGTTTTATTTCATTTCCAGTGAATCTTCTTTCATTTTTGCTAACTTCTTTTATCTTTGGGTGATTAGGCAAATTTTACGTCGCCATACCCTTACAGTAACCCCCTCCTCCCCCACCCCCCACTATGACCTGTTTATCTTGTCCAGAATATCAATAGTACGTTAAGAGTGCATAAGAATTACATGATAATGACCTTCAAATTTAAAAAAAAAGTTATTGGATAGATCTCAGTTAAATGTGCCTAAAAAAACGCAGAAAGTATTCAATATGACCTGCAGTTAAATAGCTTGCTTGGTCCTGTTAACTATGCTAATGCAACTTCGCGATTTAAAAAATATACCGTGATAGTAGAGCAGAGTTCCCAAATATTGCTCCTCAACCCCATACACCCCGTTGACCGTCCCCAGCACACGACTCTCGGATTCCAATCGCTTCACAAAATTAGACTTCTTTGACGGTGTGAAAACCATTCGGAATGTTTTTCTTCTTTATTAAACAAAAAAGTGTTAATAGTTGTGGTAGACAATCTGCGATCTTGGCAATCTATAACATTTCGGCAGATTTTGAAAAATCGTCTCGGTTCGGTAGGAAATGAAAGAGTCATAACAATCTCGTCAAGTGCTTCAAAGTGTAGTAAATGTCAGTAATAAGGTGTGCATGTGAATATTTTGTATTCAAAGTGTAGTAAATGTCAGTAATAAAGTGTGCATGTGAATATTTTGTATTCAAAGTGTAGTACATGTCAGTAATAAAGTGTGCATGTGAATATTTTGTATTCAAAGTGTAGTACATGTCAGTAATAAAGTGTGCATGTGAATATTTTGTATTCAAAGTGTAGTAAATGTCGGTAATAAAGTGTGCATGTGAATATTTTGTATTCAAAGTGTAGTAAATGTCAGTATTAAAGTGTGCATGTGAATATTTTGTATTCAAAGTGTAGTAAATGTCAGTAATAAAGTGTGCATGTGAATATTTTGTATTCAAAGTGTAGTAAATGTCAGTATTCAACAAATATACGTCTACTAAGTCCTTTGCATGGTGCGACGACCACGCCCGCAGGAGTTACCTACCTGTGACATTATACAATGGACGTATAATCAACGTGATATATCAACAAGAATCGTTTACTATAAAAAGATACTTATTGGTTCTTCTGTTGGGGTTCGTATGGCTTTCTCGATATGCACAACGTAATCAACAATAGGCTTTTAGAAGCTCCATTTTCTGAACACGTTTCTTTGTTTTGTTTTTAGTTAATTTTCGGCGTTTTTAGCAACAAAATTAAAAAACTGGCTCAAAATATATGAATGTTCTCCCAGTGAAATATCGTCATAATTTTTTTGATAAATATTGAAGAGTACATGTTTTAAAAAATGCCGTCTGTAAAATAATAATAATAATAATAATAATAATAATAATAATAATAATAATAATAGGCGCCATAGTGCGTTGGGAATGTTAGGCGCCATAGTACGTCGGGTATGTTTGTGAATAACAATGTTAACAGCTTGCACGTTTTGCTTAGAAAGAGAGTGTATTTATTTAGAAATAAAATTGCTAGTAGTAAGAACAGAATATTTAAAGAAGTGTTTCACTTTGCATGTTGCCGTAATTCATCAATAATCGATCATCGAAGCAAATTGTTGCGTTCTTATTTTTGGAGGTCATATCTTGTGTGAAATTGCTGGTTTTTGTCTGTAGACTTAAGTCTGAAATAAAGTTATTATTATTATTATTATTATTATTATTATTATTATTATTAGACGCGACACGCCTTACTCTCAATACGGCCTCTATCTTGCTGTACAATTTGCAAATAGAAAACAGGTGAAAATGGACCTGAGCAAATATTTCAGAAAAAGGTGAGTAGTCTATAGTCTGTATTTACTTTTTTGCTTGAACTATGTCCTTGAACACAGACGTAAATTTATGGCAACTACTGACCGTAGTTATCTGGAGTGCCACAAATAATACAACTTAAGATCCATGCCAAATCCTTTGAAACTGTTAAAGAACTTACGCTGTTGTTTTGTTTTAATTACTGATTGCGTAATATATTGGAATTCGAACAATCTGGGTTGATTCTGGAGAAAAAAAAATATAACGAGAATGTGTCACTCACTGTAAAAAAATGTAAACGCTTCATGACGTAGTATTCGAACTGTCAACATCGGTGTTTGTCTCATTTTTATGCCATTTAATTCTTTTGAAACTACTGTTTGACCTTTGTGTTCAGCGAGAAAGGTTGATTATGAAAGTTTCCAAAATTTAATTGCACAAACAATATCTGCTTCACAAAATGAAGAACAAATATTGATCAATTGATATAAGGTATACTTTCCGTTTCCCAAGGGCTTAATAACAATTATTTCAAAACTTAATTATACTCCAGACCGATCGTCATTCACATATTATTTGTATCTAAGTAAAGTATATTTTAATAACTGTGTGGTACATAATTGTGTCGTGATGCAGCAAAAATGTTAAAATAGTCTTCAAAAAGCGTTTGTAGTGGTAAAAAAACGCGTGAAGTGTTAAAATAGTCTTTAAAAAGCGTGTGAAGTGTTAAAATAGTCTTAAAAAAGCGTTAAAGTGTTAAAATAGTCTTAAAAAAGCGTGTGTAGTGTTAAAAAAGCGTATGAAGTGTTTAAAAATCGCTATGATATTAAACATTGGTGTTCAGAAACGACGTTGGTTAATTCATAGTCAATACGCGCGGAATGGTATACCAGCATGCATTTCTCCGGAACAGGAAACGTACTTTTTGGCGCCAATATTGTTGCAGGCAAATGTACAGGGTTTTGTCAAAACAAGTTACAGTTATAATGTTCTATCTTTGAAACTTTAGAAAGCATGACCATCATTGCCGTCTAATACTGATTTTCAGAGAACAGTCAGTTTTAATGACACAAAAATCATTCAGGCAGCATAAAGAAATAGCTAACTGTGTCGAGAATAGGGGTTGGTGCCAAGGATACGGTTATGGGTGGGCAAAGTCAACTTGAAATATGATATAACTTAACAGTACTAAATTCATTCAACAGTGTCGAGAATAGTGGTTGATGCCGAGGATATTGGTATTACTGGGCAAATTCAACTTCTTATTCACTTTATTGGTGACTTATACCATCTTACGGGTATAGAGGACAGCTGCTCCATGTAGGCTTCATTGGACTGCTTTGGAATAGCATTCATTCACTTATTTGGTCACTTGCAGAATACAACCATACGGGTATATAGGACAGGCGCTCCAGGTAGGCTTCATGGGGTTGATTTGGAATAACATTCACTTTATTGGTCATTTGCACAGTACCATCGTACAGGCTATAGGACAGGTGCTCCAGGCAGGCTTCATGGGGCTGTTTTGGAATAGCTTCAGTATTTTGACGCTGTCGAAAAAGGGGAAAAAAAAAGGTATTTCAGCTGTTTCAATTAATGCTTATTCCATGCAATTCAATCATGTATTTATTATCCTTTATTTACAGAATCATCACAAAAATCTCAATTCTACATCATGGCGATCAAAGCGGTCAGGTACGTGCAGTCAGGTGTATTTGTATCCATTTTTAAATTAATATACGCTCACGCTATTGATATCAAACTTTAGCTCGGACTAAAAGTTTGATATTTGACATCGATTTTGCTCATTCAATTCATTTGTTAAAAAAATAGAAAATAGTTGTTTATGGAATAGGGCAAAACTCAAAGGATCTTTCAAGAATACTCAATTTAGTATAAAAGTTATAAAAGGATTTGATTTATTTTTATTTTTATGAGCTTTGCAGGCAAAGATTGAAATTATTCATGCGTTTTCATTTGACATATCTAGCTCGGACTAAAAGTTTGATATTTGACATCGATTTTGCTCATTCAATTCATTTGTTAAAAAAATAGAAAATAGTTGTTTATGGAATAGGGCAAAACTCAAAGGATCTTTCAAGAATACTCAATTTAGTATAAAAGTTATAAAAGGATTTGATTTAGTTTTATTTTTATGAGCTTTGCAGGCAAAGATTGAAATTATTCATGCGTTTTCATTTGACATATCTAGCTCGGACTAAAAGTTTGATATTTGACATCGATTTTGCTCATTCAATTCATTTGTTAAAAAAATAGAAAATAGTTGTTTATGGAATAGGGCAAAACTCAAAGGATCTTTCAAGAATACTCAATTTAGTATAAAAGTTATAAAAGGATTTGATTTATTTTTATTTTTATGAGCTTTGCAGGCAAAGATTGAAATTATTCATGCGTTTTCATTTGACATATCACAAATGTAAGAAGATTCTATTTAACTCGAAAAGTACTGTGGTTAAAAAAATAAATTATAATTACTCTCCTGATTTTTAAGTTAATTGATATTGATTCAGCATCTATTTAATCATATAATTTGTATTTTCCATGAGACTCAGAATATCTGAACCAGTCTACAAATATCTTTACCAGTCTGAGAACATCTGTACCAGTCTAAAAATATCTTTACCAGTCTTAAAGAGGCCTCTGATTCGTAACATAGTTATGGATAGTATACATTTAGTTCCGTGCCATGCGTGGATCAGACCAGTTATCCCGGAGGTGCTGGATAACCAGGTGTTTTTTTTTTTGCCGATTGCCTGGTTGTTTACACCTGGTCTGTTCGTTATATAGACATAACAGAATGAATGTTTTATTACCTAATTTTATCGGAGAAACTCTCTCTTTTGGGCTTGGTTAGTGACAATCGGAACAAACTCGAGCCTTTCCGTCAATGATATGAAAAAACACCTCTTAAATGCGTCAGTGGGCGCCATTGCATATACATGTACCTTGTTGCTCTAAGTGACGTCATGTGTACATCACACCCAATCACAGCGTTCCTTACGGACGACTCGACTGAGATGACAGAGGTGACGTATTCTTGGCCGAAGCATTCCTAATATGCTTTTATCAAGCTGTAAAGAACTTTCTTTTATTGAACTTGTGCAGATAATTCCATGAAGGTATCCCAATGTTTTTGACATGGTTTCATTTTATTTAGAGTACTTTATAGTGTGACTGAGCTATATCCGAGATGGAATTTTATAGAAAATTCACGAGGTGTTCCGAATGGATTAGTAATTATTGTCTTTTTGTAAACATGTCTGTTTCATCTGACCACTTGGTATCAACCCCATTTCATTTCTGAAATGGTTTCAATTGCTAGGCATGGGCGCATTACCTCACCAGGCAATAAAACAGCAATTAGGTATTACATTTTAATGTGTAATATAGGAAATGATAATTCTTTACTACCTTTTCTTCAATACATCATCTGTATAAAATTTTAGTTTTTCGTTTTCGAGGCAGAATAATTAAACGCAGTTTTGCTAAAAAATATAAGGATTACGAGCAGTTTCTATGGGAATACGGGTTAAACATATGCTATGTGAAGAAATCGAACATCACATCAGAGGGTGAGAGAAGAAGTAACTGTGACAGAATAATTCTTAATTTTGTTATTTGTGAGAGTAACTCTTTCATATGGTTCAGATCTTTCAACGGTTGCTAGTGTTATTTTTTCTTCAAAGGTAAGAAAGGCTGGGTGGGGGTGGATTATGAAGGGGACGGCTTAAAATTAATTATTAACACATAAAGAAGATTGGGAAAGATACAAAAAGATGAAATGTAATTATCTATATATATCTTTGCTCCGTCACTTCTCAAGATATCCATTTGTCCATTCATTCGTCTATCTATGTAGTTAGCTGACACAAACACACCAGCACACACACACAGCACTCGAGAAACTACTTTTCATGTACTTATTGTAAAAATTTGTGAACATAAAACTCAGTCCAAATAATTTCTAAAAGGCATCACACTTACGAAATCTCGATAATTTGGATACAAAGAAATCTTGATTTAAAGAAGATTTTTTTCTTAAAAAAAAAGGTTGCGGAACTGCCTCATTTGTTCATCTCTTTGGAAGTGGCCGCGGATACAATACGGGTAAGTACACAGTCTTAATAATAACGTTGTCATCTAAATTCAAGGGAATCTCTCATTATCACTGTCGGCCTAGCACTAAAATCTGTTCTTTATGTTAGCTTCTTTGAGTTGCAAATACGGTAAGACCTCGATAACACCAATTAGTCGAATACTCAAAATCACTCCAATGATTTTATCAGACCTAGAGTAAAACCTTCTGTCGCCTGCAACCTCGAAAACACGAACAACATAATCTTAACCCGTTTCACTTCGAGTTTTCGAAGATCTACCATATGTGTTTAGGCACAAAACGCTGATTGCAGTGCGTATTCCATTGAATATATGAACTAGAAATGTGTTCATGGAACACAGATGCCTGACTACTCTGTCTGAAAACTGACCTAATTGTAAAACCTAACCAAGATGTGACGGACGGACTGACAAGGGTAACACAATATGGCTCAAATACTATCATGGTGGAGCATAAAAAGGACATTATTATATTTTTTACATTTAACTAGTTACTCAGAAAACAATATAATCTAAACTTGTTACAACACATACAATGCGATTATTGAAAAAGAAACGTACAAGTTTGTCTTAAATATAGCACTCATTTTTTGTTTTGCTGTAAAACTATATGATGCCGTCATAAACTTGATACCTCATCATGAAATATAGACTTTGCAAATACTTATTTAGCTTATTTTTGTTCTCCCGAAGGAAAATAAAATACACAAGAAATATAGCAAATTAAATGCTGTATTTAAACCCACGATATGGGAGTCGCAAATATTACTGCTTAAAGCTGGCCATTATTTCAGAACGGTGTTATTCACACCAACTAGTGTCAGTTATAGTTTGTACATGAGTGTGTGTGTGTGTGTGTGTGTGTGTGTGTGTGTGTGTGTGTGTGTGTGTGCGTGCAATTCTGCTTTATAAAATAAATGTCTTATCTTTAGAGAGAAAATTTACATGGAAAAGAACTAGAAATGACAGAACATTCTCCAACCAGAACAGGCTTGGTCTAGAGTTTAATGAGGATACCAGAGGGTTCATATTTGCCATTCGGGTTAAAGAAAGCGGTTTTTACATGGTGTATTCAAAGATTCATGCTAAGGGAAGGAAGCAACAAGACGGGTAAATATAGTTTGACACCACTAACACAAAACAACAATAACAACAAAAATACTCCCTTTTTCTCCTTTGTGTTGCTTCATTTTTGTCTGCTCGCAATTTAATACTTTTTTCATTATTCATAAACAAGATGGCACGATAAATATGAGAAATTTTTAATGTCTACTCTGTCTGTCTGTCTCTCTCTCTCTGATACAGATATATTCTACCGAAGACTGAATCCAGCGTCTGATGTCAGTAATCAATATTTCACTTGGTAGCACTCGTCCGTGGAATACCAGTTAAATTTAGCTGTGGGTCATCGGAATTTAGAACAAGGGAATCATTAGACTAGAAAGTCGCCGTCATATGATAAATTCCCTTCCCTCTTTATTTCGCGTTTTTCACGACGTCTAAATTTTAAGCAGCATACACAGAAGAAAGATTTTATCCCATGGAAGTTACATAGATCATTATTTTAAGTGGTTAATAGAGAAAAAAACAACAAAACAAAACAAACAAAAACACCAAAAAACAAAACAAACATTGAACTCTTCTATCCAGTAACCTGTAGGAGCTGAACTTCTAAAACTTTGGGTCACAATAATATCAGGACGAAAAAATTAAAACTGGTGTGCAACCATGAGTAACACTGCGTGTGTGTGTGTGTGTGTGTGTGTGAGAGAGAGAGAGAGATTCTAATATCGAGGCCGATTCGCCATAAACGTTATTTAGAGCATTATATATTTCTGCGGAAACCATTCTATTAGGGCCTGATGTTAATTTATTGTTTTGCAGCATAAACAACGCCCACGTGGGATACTTTGTCAAGGTCGACCGTCAGATGCCGGATAGGACTAATATTACTTTTACATTGTCTATGTCTTTTGTTACTCAGGATGAAAGGTAAGATCTCACACCAATCACGCAGTCTAAAAATAAATAAATGGTACAGCATCGCTGCAGCTTGCACAAATCAATATGTTGAAAGGGCAAATATAAGAGTGTTATTCATTGTTTTTAACATTTCCAGTCAATTCTTCCATTATGTGTTTAAGCAAACGGATTATAGCTATTTTCTTGTAAGTAAAACATCCTACAACTTTGCAATACTTCAGATGCCATGCCTGCATTCCAAAATGAATAATAAAATGAGCAAAACGGAATGAGAATGAACTAAAAATAGTTTGTAAAATAACTTTTAATATTACTAATTTAAAAATAGTTTTAATAGTTGAAAATTACTAAGAGTTATATGGGTTACAAAAGACATAACAAATACATTGATCACATCAAAATATGTCCAATACGAAACCATTTAATGGCAGACCAGTCCCTTAGGTTTTATTTGCTAGTTCCATATCTTAACTTACCAAAACTTATCTGAGCATTTAACCATACCTCAAAATTAAAAATTCAATCTATTTATTTAAAACAGGATCTATACTTTCCTAGATAAAAAAATTTAAACAAATTTTACGAACCATTTAATAAAATTCTCGAGTCGTTTTAATCACAGACATTTAAATGCAGGATGTTTCTTTTCTGATTTGATTACCATTCGCCGCATTATGAAAGGATCTGTTATATAAAAAATTAATTATTATGTAAACAAGACATCAGCATCCCATATAATTCATGAATTCGTGAAACCGTCACTCTTCTTCCAAAGCCGTATTGTTCGAAAAGGTACCACGCAGTTTAGTCCGCCATTGTGAAGTAAAACGCAAAATTAAACTATTAAGCTCGATCGAAATGGACGGAGTTAGTAGTATACATTTTGAGAATTCTGGATCATGGTGAAATTTTGAGACTACGAGAGTATTATTTTGCAAAATACAATTGCAAGACCTGTGTTATTATTTTACAAATTAAAAATTACTAGTCCAGTCAGACTTGAGATTCGACAATCGGTATCCATTATGGGCATGAATAATTAATTTGTATGCATTTAAATGGCTTCATTAAATGCTTGTACGAAGCAATATACATCATCGGTACAAACTGGACAAAAGTGCAATTGTCTCAGTTGGCACAATAGCAACAACACGCACAATTAAAGCTCTAAAGATCTTAATTCATTCATCCATAAAATGCAACATTAATGCAAATCATTACAGACCTTTTGCAATACACCGAACGTTGCAGATAATGCGAAAAACGTCACAGAAACGAAAGAAGCATTGAATAAGAATGAGGCTGGATGTACATAAATTATGGAACAATTTTATTAGGCTACAATACGTACGCAATTAAATAATTCTTGGTAAACTCAGACATAGACAAAAGCAATAACAGTTTAAGGTCCTCATTGACTGACATTTTAGAAGGTGGTTCTATCTTATGATCAGCTAGTTTCTGCATCATTATGCTGAACGAGACTGTTAAAACAGTGTCTCATGGTGCGTGTTAAATGACATTTACATTGTTTGTTTTCTCTGACATTCGAAAGTCACGAAGTCTGTAACAATAAAGGAACCTAATAGTTGTTACTAAGTTGGGCAGTTTGTTTGCTTCGCAAAGTCTCCGACGTTTGACTTTGTCCAGACTTCGCTGTTGGACTTTGTACCGGTTCTGCGATTTTCTGTGTATGCTGCACAGTTGGTTTTGGAACAGTTCCAATTTGGAGATGAATTAGCTTATATCGGTAAGTAACAGGAAGTTGGATATACACAGTGTCTCAAATAACACCTCTTTTTCTTTGTCATGTCTTTTAAATTTTCATCTTAAATTTTTTTTAGCTTCCTTTTCCATATCCTCCATGTTTCCGAGATCCTCATCCATTTGTTCCTACTCTTTTTTCTCGATCCTTTGTGAGATGAAATATCTGATCAAAGTTGATTCTTTGTCCTAAAGTTTGTCATACAAATGATCTATTTTTCTTTTTGTAGAGTTAATTCGTTTGCTTGTAGTTTGCATGCCTCTTCTGTTGTTATGTTGTGTCTGATTTAGCCAGGCTTTCTTCCACAATCTTTTTCAATTCCAGATGTTGGTATATCCTCTTTGTGTCTTTCCTCTGCTTTTGAAATTGATATAACCCAGCGCCATATCTCTGACAATATGCTTGCTGTTTTAGACTTGCTAAATTTATCTCTCTCGTTAGGGTGTTTCCTTTTTACATGCTATGTAAAATTCATCATGCCCTTTGTCCCATGAGGACATTAGGGGCACAGTTTAGGCATAATAGCTAACTATGTAGGTAGTGACAAACTGTAACTTGTTGTCGCAGAATGTCACTGATTGTCATATATTGCACCCATAAACCAATAAATGTCATTAAGTTGAGTTACAGCAAACAAGCAAAGCATTCGTACAACCCAGGTGTGTGTAAGAGGTTAAAAAAATAAAATTTTAATTAAACACGGATGCGTAACGTGTCCTTCCTGTCATCTGGACTCTGCCCTCCTACCGGTCGTAGTCGGGGTTACACAAACGGAATACAATAGGAGAGATGAGGAAACGTAGTGACCAAACAACAACGACTACAATACTGGTTCCTGTATCTTGCTTGCTTCCTAATCAAAGTAATTAAGACATTAAACATGCAGATTTTTTGTTTACAAACAGAGGTCGATGAAACATTTGGTTCCTTCCATCGCCTATTTCTCTGTTTCTAATAGTTGCTAGGTGCATTCGGTTATTTATTTATTTATAGCGTGTGGGCAAAGCCCACCTGAAAACAAAACATGTATTGTCGTAGAAAAGCTCACAATGGAGTTCTCTAAATATGTATATTACTAACTCTGTCTGTTTTGATCGAGCTTAAATCCGTTTCATTTCGCGTTACGCTTGTTGATAGGTTGCATGTCTCTTTCCTAACTATACGACTTTGGGAGAAGAGTATCATTTTCATGAATCTATGAATTATATGGCATGTTTACATAATACTTGATTTTTTCATCATATGATAGATAACTGCATAACGCTGCCAATGGTTTTTTTCTTATCTTATTAGAAAAGCAAAGCAATGGAATATACTACTGTATGGAATTGCTTGTGATTAAACCATTCGAGTTTTCAATCAGGGGTTCGTAAGATTTATTTCGATTGTTTTGTCCAAGACAGCATGTTTCTGTTTTAAATAAATGGGTTGACCTTTTACTTTGCGATATGGTTAAATGCACTGAATGGTTTGGTAAGTGAAGATATGGAACGAGAAAATTAACCAATCGGATCATTAAATCGTTCAGCATTGGCCACCGTTCGATGTAATTAACGTAATTTTGATGGCTTTGGCAGCCCATATAATTAGTTGGTAAGTGCAGTTTAAATATGAAAATTGAGAACTTACTATTCTTAGTGTCATAATTTTATTTTGCTTTCATTTTTTTTTTCTTTCTTTTTGACTGCTTTGTTATCTTCAAAATCATGAAATTATGTTTTCAGTGATTAAGCAATGGATTTTGTACTTTCGATTGCCCTCCATTCCCCACTCTATTTAAATGCGTGTTGCCCATGTTTTTTCTGCGATAACATTTTTTAATTTGTATTCTGACAGAAATTTAACTTACATCGCTGATCAGATAACTGAAATTTTTCTATCAGATTATAAATATAAACGTTATCATCGAAAACAAAATATGCGGAAAATCGTATTTGGAGAGAGTTTAGTTAGACACCCGGAGTATGCAGCTGTAATCGACCAGAGGTGTTCGGGAAGCGCTCGATTTTATATGCAAAATAATTTGCAATTGCACCATCCCTCCCCCTCCGCAATTAACAACTGACCGTTCCGCGACGTAATAAACTCAACTTCTTATTATATACTTAAGTGTGAAATGATATCCTTATAATTTCACTTGTGAAAATCAGAGATTTCCCATCATGCCATGCGACGCTTGATTGTGTGTGCCTACAGACTTTATACCTGCGACAAGAAAATTGAGCACTTTGTGATCTAGAACAAATAAAGAAATTGCATTACCTTTCAGACATGGAAATTATTTTTTGCTGAAAAAATTTGACTCGACGCCGTTGGCGTCTCTATGCAGTTATTTCCCCTTACTACCTTGGCAACAATGATCAAACAGATGTGATGCGTTGCTGAATCGGACTTGCTCTGTGGTCAAAGTAAAATAATGTACAAAATGTCAAAAATGTAATTTACTGCAAGAGATTGAGTCATTCCAATACAACGCTCTCTTAAGTCGCAGATATTTATATGATCAACCAATGAAAGTGAATTGAATTTACCAAAAAAAAGGGGGGGGGGGCAGTGGACTGAAGCGTGAGTTTAATCTTCTAAGCTTCGATTCAGCAGCAAGTTTGGTATATACTGGGTCATGTTAAATACCGCTAAGAACTACTAAGACCACTAAGAGGTACTAAGTGCTACAAAGTGGCATTAAGGGTAGTCATAAAAGCACTTATTAAAGTAAATATAATGAAAATTCTTATTTATTTGTTTGGATAAAAATAATATTTGGCATGATACCAGCAACTCAAAAATCAAGAATGACAACTCTTTGGATTCAGCGTGCTTAGACTGCATGCATTATCATTCATAATATGGGGGAGATTTATCGCAATTTTGATTCATCATCACTATCATCATCATCATCATCATCAACGAAATATAGTATTTGCCATAACAGAATATACATTCTTTTTACAAGTAAAGAGCGTTTAGCTACAGGTAGATATTCTGAATTTCTTGGCAATACTATAATTTCAGTTCAGGACTTTACTCGCGTCTTTTGGTTCTGCTTCTTGGTGACGTTTTGTGTACTTTTCATAGTATACTAGCCATCGGAAGAGGTGACATTCTCAGGTTTTTGTTTTCTTGTTTGAACAGTCAAGAACTTTTTAAAGTATGCCTGTTTTTCATCTTCAGGCTTGGCATGCCACACTGCCGGCGCCAGTTTATTCTTGCCAAATCTTGGATCCAAGCTGAAGTTGCCTGCACCATAGAGGGTGCGCCGCATATATGTCATCTGGACTCGTACGACTTTATAGAGCTCTAGAACAAGATCGTCAGTTTTCTTGGGGTTCCATTTTATGGTAATTTTCAGCCGGTGAGTCATGGACTCGGTGCTATTATTAATCCATAGCTTGTCTTTGTTATCAATATAGTGGTCCGCAAGTTTTCTTTTTATGTATTTCTCGTACTACTGAAGAAAGTCTTTATGGTCATTTCTTAATTTTTCCTTTAAGATGTCGTTTCTCTCATCGAACTCCATGCTATCGTTCGCATTAGCTACTCTGGCCGGACCAGATATTTCTTTTACAATGTATGTTCTTTCTTTGGTGTTTTGGGGTATTTTGTCAGTCATATGTTATGATGTCCTTTATATGTTTAATACAGAGTTTCTTTTTCGCTTCGGGAAATGTCTCTTCAGTGGCATTGGTCATGGCTCTCTCGTCATCAGTACCACTTATCAATTCTGTTTTGGTCAAGTCCAGTCCTAAATTTCCCTTCAAGTGTGCAATCAAATCTGTAGTAAGTTTTACCCTCCCAATGTAACATTAAAGGCCCCAAGATTATTGGTGATTCCCCCGGCTCTCTTGTGACAACCTTGTGACTCTTATAGACACAAGTATCGTAACATAACACGACCATATCATGGAAATTTCGGTCGATTCCGATCACGCCGACGTTCGACTGCAGAAAGAGTCGTAAAAGTCGGTAAGTTGTTCTTCGGTACAACAAATGATTATTAGTTTTGCTAGGTCTCTGGTATGGATAATTTCAGCAACATAAGAATGTGTTGAGTAGCTGTAGCACTTCCAATATTGCGTCTGCTTAATTTCTTTTGCCTTTTGGTGCCTCTTCATCCTTCTTGTATCTGTAGTTCCGACACTGCTGCACTTTTCTTGGAACGTCTATGTAATCATCTAGATTTAACTCCATTGTCAGTTTTTCATATGTGTCTGCTGCAGTTTCGTGTTTGACGCTTTGTCTTATAATGCGAGTTTTGATCTGATGTATGGGTGCGAAATAAACTTTGATTTACCGTGTGGTGAGGAAGCGCATGTTTTAACGTATTGGCCTTGATACTGTACAATTGTGATGAACTTGTGGTGCTCCAAACTTGAAGGTAAGCCGCTGAACCAGCTGGTGCGCTTTTTTGTAGTTTGTGTTTATTTTCAGTGCCGTATAATATCGGTGCAAAGTGATTGCATCGTCTGGAGGTGGTTGAGGCGTTCATGATATTAGCAGTATTTTACCCTTTGATGTCTTTTCAACACAAAACAGATTGTCTTTTTCCACTACAAAACTAACTTGTGTTGGCTTATTTGCGTGGATTTCTAGTAAAAATGTAATCTTGCAAGTTCTCGACTTCTTGTCATCCCAGGCGCCACAGTCGTCATGGTGATTGGCAATTTGCCCGAAGGTAAGCAACTCCCAAAGAAGCAGCATAAAACGACATGAATAACTTTTGTTGTCTATATATTGTCTGTCTAATTCACAACTGTTATAATTTAATATTAATTATATAATATAGTAGATGGATTGAAAACTGCACTTAATATATCTTTAACAAATAAATTGGGAAAGTAATTATCCTTTTGTTGTAACAGACTCTTAACTGAAAGTCCAAAACTGTACATGCATTAAATATTCTAAACACAGTAAAGAAACAGCCAACATATTGAGCTAATTATATACTTATATCTCAGTTGGAAATATTAAATTTTTATGTTGAAAATATTATCCTATGGAAAAGAAATTTATGAGATGCACTTTTCAATATATTAGTTTTAGTAAAAAATAATTAGTATAAATTCTGGTTTTGGTACCTGGTATTTGTCCTACTGTTTGTATCTTGTTTCGCATTGAAATATCTGACTGTGTATAATATTAATAATAATGTAAAGACGTGAAGACACACTAATTTTGTGATACTGAATAAGGTTCTGATTATCGGATTAAAGTACATGTAATTATTTTACGTGTTGTGGAGTGTTGTTTTAGCAGCACGTGTCTCTTCAGCTATCTGAGTAACAAACAAGTCTGAAACTTCTGCGACATGCATGTGATTGTGATTGTTATAAACAACTGTCTGTAAATTGTATTCGCCCGGAAGTGCGTTACTAGGGACTGATGAATACCGGCTTACTGACAGTCACAGATAGTTTCATATTTCGAAGACTGAAACGGTGACACAAACTAATGAACAAAGACAGAGACTGTACAAACAATTCAGAAGTTTCATTCTGAAAGACAGTAAATACATAACATCAACAGACGGACAGTCAGAAACCGTGGCACCGAGGACACACCAAAAGAAAGTAGGACAAAGAAAACGGAAAATAAACGAACGGACAGTGAAAAACAAAAAAAGACTTAGAAAAATGAAACAATCTATTAAACGTAAATACGTATCGCTACAACTACGTACAGTTGCACAGTCAAACTTTTTTTTTTGTTACAGTATAACTCGAGCTTTCGATATTATTTTTTGCAATTTTTGTCCGATATATTTTTCATAAAGTCTGCTACTTTCTTCTCTGGTTTGTGTTCGTTAATTCATATCGGGATTCGAGTCTACGTGGCAGCCTATATGGAAAGAAATTAGTAATCAAGATGAAATGCACATATCAAGTTTCATGACCATACATGCATCAGTGTCAAGGAAACTGAGCTACATGTAAATGAAAAAATAAAAATATTCAGTGGATCATGAAAATTACATGTCACTTCTACCTACACATACCTTCTGCCTGTCGTGATTTCAAACGTGAACACACCCATCAAATGCCATGACTGTATGTATAAAAGTATCTGTGATCATTTGAATTTGAAAAGTAGGTTACTATGGCCTTCTTTTGGCAATAGTTATCAGCTTCCACAAAGGAGAACGTACCATTTAGCGATATGAATTATGGGACTAGTCAAAGGTCACTTCGAATTTCGCACATGCGATACAATGTAGCTAGATGTATGTATGAACCTAAGAGTTTCTGGTGTACTTTACCAAAGCAATTATTACCGCTGGATACATATAACAACAATATGTTTGACAACTCTATTTTGCTCACTGATCGCCCGTAAATTTTAGCTGCTTACATTCATAATGAAAATGTCCACAAATCGGGCTTTTAGTCGACCCAGCCAAACTTATAAAGTGTTTGATGAATCTGCGCAGGCGCTATAAAAAAAACTCATGACTGACAAGGATAAATAAGGACCAGATGAGATAAATTATTTGAAGAGATTATGGTTATTTTATGTTTAGGTTATCTTTGTTTTGCACGATACAGCTATCTCCACTCCCCTTTTTCCCCCCTCCCTCCCCCGTTAATGCATAAACAGAAAGTGAAAAGGCAACGTGATATTTTCGATAAAAGTAGATTCTTGTCGTGTACACTGTTATATTTACATCTTGTGTGCTGGGTACACCTCGTTCCTATTATTTTCAACTTGTCTTCTGTTTAAAGCTGAGAAAGACAGTCCAGTATTGTCTGGTCCTGTGTTCTCTTTAGTACGTGCCGGGTGCACCATTATCCTATTATTTTCAAACTTTCTTGTACTAGCTGAGACGAACAGTCCAATAAGGAAGTACACTTTTACTTCCGCCTTTACAGATCACCTCTGTCCTCGTGGGTTCGAGTCTCGGGCTCGGCCAACGTGGGTATGCGAGAAAGCTTGCCAGTAGCTTCCCGTAGGTCGGTGGTTCTTCCTGGGGTTTTCTCGGGTTCTTCCTCCCCCAAATATACTGGCCGCCATGTATAGCCTATCATGTGCTGAAAAATGGCGTTAAACCCATAACAACCAACAACTTTTACTTCAAGTAACGAAATCAGCCCTCAAATACTCGTATATATTAGACCAAATCTAACAAAGCGAGTGCTCTTGGGTACTCTAATAGTGGAGCGAGGGCCCCGCAATTGGCTTCTTATGATAGATTGAGAGGATGCCGCAGCTGCTGATAATGATGATGGTGATTTGTTGTTGTTGCTTCTTCTTCTTCTTCTTCTTCTTCTTATTATTATTATTATTATTATTATTATTATCATACATATTATTTCACTTCCTGAAGGCCACCTTATTGACTTAGAATGTATAACTAAGAATGCATTATCCGAACATGAAAGGAAGGTATCAATATTTTAGATTCAGCACCTTTTATTTTCTTGTTCTTTCTTTTTTCTTCTCCTTTTTCTTTATTCTTTGCTACATAGCTAACCTGACTAAAAGTTAAGCGAGCTTCTTTTCTTGCGTCGTCTGTACACTAAAAATGTTTGTTACCACTATTAAAACTTTATTCTGAACGGATTCTATTTTAAAATCGAACTCCATATAATTAAAATCTAGTTTGAATTGGATTATTTTGCAAGATTTGTGCCAGTTAATAAGTTGGCTGTGTTGTGTCTAATAGGGTATGCTTCTACCCCGTCTATAGGATGTGCTACTTAACTCAGTTTGATCAAACTTGATAGGTAAGATTATGTGGTCAAGATCCACTCGTGTGAATATAAATATGAATGATATCGGCGCACAAGAGAGTTAATTTAACGAATGATTGGCTAAGCTTACTACTACTTAAGTAGCTATGTTTTTAACTGATTTTGAAAGAGAGATTCAATTATGTGTTCTGCACTTGTTTTCTGATTTTAGGATCATTTCTCGGTATATTTGTGTCGAACGATTCATCGAAGTAAATTATGCTCTTAAACTAACAGGGTTTGATCACAATTGTAAGTAATATAATATTATCAAGATCACCTTGTTTTAGTCAGATAATGAGCGACATCTGCACAAATTAGTATGTTGATCCAAAGCTTGATTGGTTGAGTTTGTTACCACCTAAGTGGCTCTATTTCGAAACAGATTTTGATCATACTCAGTATGTAAACTTATAATATTATGAAGGTCTCGAAAGATTTTGATCATGAGTGACATATGCGCATATTATTATAATAATCTGGTATATGATTGGCTGAGCCCATCTTGTATTTCTGAACAGAATTTGATGAAACTTGGTATGCATGCTTTTATTATCAAGACGCTGAATGAATCTGATCATGGGAGGAATTTGTTAATGTTGGGATACAACGGCTGATTGCCTGATGTTGTTACCACCCTTGAGGATATATGATGGTAGGGATACTTTACTTAATAAGATCCTAGACAATTCTGAGTGACATCTACACATATCAGTGTAGTAATCTAGTATTAGAACAGTTTTATTTGGGTAAGGTACAGAAGCTCACACAAACAAAACAACACACAAGCCTGACATAGAATAAACTGATGTCAGTCGTCAAGACTATTTAGTAAGTTATTGACAGCTGTTGAAGCATTTCATTGCCATTTAAATACACACAGTCCTGAGTAGAGTTTCATTTTCCGACGATGTAATAATTTTAACTTGGTCTTTTATATAATGACGCGTGATCCCTGACAATTAGCTAAAGAAGAACCCCAATATTAATTGCGATGGACCTAGCTAATGCAGCAACAGTGACTCGTTTTTGAACCTGTGTGGTCCCGGAATTGGTCCATGGACACTTCACATGCGTGGGTATGCAATCGCCTATCCAAGGTTGGTAGCTTTTTTCTTTTTCTTCTGCTTGTTCCCGAGTTTTCCTCCACCTCTAGGACCACATCGGGCACGCATCTGAAGAGTAGATTTAATTATGTATGTTAGTTGCTACAACTCGTACAAATAACGTAAAATATAAACTGAGGCGACCTGAAAGATAAATAATATCAGAGTTTTTTTTATTTATGCAGAGGACATCCTTACGACGATCTCCCTACCGTAAGTGGCAATATGACACCAGTGGATGAAGTGACCGACATGGGGGTGTATTACCTGGAGGATGAGGACGTGATCTACATCCAAGCATCGGAAGATTCCCAGAATTTTGCTTGGCAGACTTCTGAGCACAAAGCAAACTTCGGAATACTGCGGCTTTGCTGAAATATATCCTGGTCATGCCTCGCGAGTTCATTTCTATTTCTATCGACAAAATGAGTGTTCATTTTGTTGAATATCACCTAATGAGAACAGAATGCAACATATACCTGACTTTATACTTCATGCAACACATCTTCTTTTATTGTTCTAACTAAAGCATTAGAGGTATATAGTATTTACACAATAACTTGAATGTGTTTTGGGAGGTGTCAAATAGTTGAAACACCCGGTCTGCAAAGAAATGTGTACGTACTCAGGTATTCAGGTTACATGCACCTGGGTGTTCAAAGACGTGAACACCTGTCCTACACTTTAACACTTAGTTTACATACTTAAAAGACAAACCTGATCACGTGCAAAAGCCGTAGTAGAGAAAACTCAGTAAAAGAATTGCGTTTTTTTACTAATCACAGTGGGTACATGTAATAAATATTCTACCGTTGCTATAAGATTTCCCACCCAGTGGAATGTTGACAGAAAACATAACAATATGTAAGCACAGCGTGTAAGTTTGACAATAATAATACCCATTACATACATGTTTTCGTGTACATTTGACTAATTCCCTGATATGAACAGATTTATACTTTCAAATTCATACTGACGTGACAGTGAAAATGTTGTCATTTATCTGCTGCAATTTCTTGTGGAAGGGAACTTTACTCTAGCTTAGTCGAAAAAGTATAGTTTTTAAAAAGAAATAAACAATTTAGCAAACAGCATTTACATTTAAAAAATGATCGCACCCTCTTATACTTACCGCAGGTGTAGAAACTCACACTTTCCATGACATTTTTATGTACCACACCGCTAATGATACTGTTATTAATTACAGCAAAATCCCGTTACCTGTAACACGGTTGGCTCGAACATCCGGCATTGCTTAAACTTGTATTTACCCTGCAGAATGTCTTTATTTAAACCTCATTTTGCTCTAACTACCGATCTCTTGAACTGATTCCTTTCGTCCCTTGGAGCGAGGTTCGAGTTATCGAGATTCTACTGTATTTTGATATTCTAATTTAAAAAAACCGTAGTAATATATATATATATATATATATATATATATATATATATATATATATATATATATATATATATATATATATATATATGATGTTGATCAGTGTATAAGTTTAAAAACAGGCATTGAAATCTAGATTTTTTCTCCTTAATGACAATCATATGTATGAATATCAAGATAAAGTGAAAATACTGGTATTTCTATTTGAATATTACTTGTTTCGGAAAGCTGTAAATATAAACAGAATTTAAATTGTCAAAAGTTTTATGTCGACCCAAGCATCTGAAATTCACGTCAGTATGAAACTGACAGCCACATTTACCAAAAGATGCAATGGAGAGAATTGGTGAATGACATTAACCAATCATCTTTAGATACTCACATCGTAACATACAACCTACATATTTGCAACCACAGTCTCTTGTCCAGGTCATATATTTTGTTGTTTGAAAATAAAAATTAATCGGCGGGCCGTTACTGCAAAACGGAGTATATACTAGTATATTTGTGTATGTCTACTAAAATATGTATATACTAGCATATTTGTGTATGTCTCCTAAAATATGTATATACTAGTATATTTGTGTATGTCTACTAAAATATGTACTAGCATTATTTAAAATGTTGAAACGAAAACATGATTATCCATTTTTTAAAAATATTTTGTAAAAAAAAAGCACGCTTTACTTACACAGACTTGATTTCATCCCAACCGGATCCCGTTTTTAAGCATTATGTAAGGAAAGAAGTAATTGGAATACACAGGATAAACTGAAAAAAAAATAATTCAAGAATTCATTTTCAAAATCTGAGTTTCTTTTAACGTGGAATTTTTAATTGGTTTCATTTTACTGTGGAATTTAGATCTTTATTCACTTGACGGAGACAATCTATGTTAAAAAATGAATTAGACTATGTTTTATTCTTGGTTAATTTTTACAAGTTTCATTCTCGATTATTTTTTAAAATTTCGTACGTTTAAAAATCTCTGAACCAAAATTGTAACCACAGTCTCACATGTATTATAGAAGTTGAAATATGAAATTTAGAACTTACCAACATGTTTAGATCCTGATTTCTCATAGGGTTGGCATGCTCAAGTCCCGTACACATAAACATCTGACGTAATACGCTTCTTTTCAGATGACTGCTCTTCATTTTTGGAAAACAGTTTTTCACTTGCCATAAAACCGGAAACTATGGCAGAATTGAACGAACTTCAACGCATGTATAGCTTATTTTCAATTTTATAGTGATTTCTGGCATCTGTAAAAAGAGTAATAACTTTGTTGTCATAGTTAAACAGATTTAGGCACTGTTGTTATTATAGTCATCGGACTTTAACAGAAAAAGAAGAGAAAAGAAAAAAAAAAAACAAAAAAAAAAACATTTCACCAAATTCAGTTTGATATTATTACAGTAATATTTCGTTCGTTCGATCAACCAAGCGCATTCACATAATTGTTCTTCATTTGTTTGTTTGTGTTTGTGTAACAGAGACCGATTAATAATGACAAAGAGAAACTTCTCAATATTAAATCAATATTATTTCAACATAACTATTATCACTCGCCATACCTATCATGCGCGGGCCATACAGAAAGAGAGACAACTTTTTAGGTATCACTACACTTACTAGTCCAATCAGCTGTTATTGCATCCTATTGTAGTCACTAAGAAATTCATTAATTTCCTAACCAGTGAAGAATGTTACTTGCAATAAATAGAAAGCTGCATTAAAGTAAAAACAGAAGAAGAAAAAATGTTGATTCAGTTCAGCTTCTTGGCTTGCGCGTAGGATGACAATACATGCAGGTGTGATTTGGCCAGTTCTGGAAAGGTAATGCACACTGCCATTTCCAATCATTTTATTCAAATGCAATGCATTTCAGAAACTGTAGAATAGCCTCTGTTTCTGCGTTTCTATATTCCCTCTTGTTTTTTTGGACAAATTATTGTCTTGTTTCTTCTGTCTTTTTCTTTTTTCAAGAGTTACAAACAAATATTTCCCATTGTGATATGCAACGTAACTTTTTACAATGACTTTCGATCTGGACTCGATATTAAATTTATCATATATTGGTATATACACGCAACGTTTGATTAATAGGGCCTTTTTGCATGTATGTTTTGATTCATCCATCAAACTACAAGTCAATGTCGTAGACAGTCAGGTGACTTTTCCTGCATTCATAGGGCTATTTTCTTATACTTGTATTTTAACTTCAGCTATGTATCTAATAACTTTTAAAAATTTTCTGTTAATAATTTACTAAAAAAAAAAAAATAGAAAATAAATTGCTTGAGTTTGTGAAAGTACTTGTTAATTTGATTTGTGTGCCAATGGTATTAAATGAATAAAATATATACCTTTGAGAAGTATGTCTTGTTGAACATTTAAGACGACAAGTGGTTTCCTTTCACTGCTCAATTTAATAATTTTTCTCCCAGGATTTTGATATTGGTAGGAAGGATATAGTATGCAAGTATAATTAAAACGTACTCGAAGCAATCATTCATTCACATGATAGAAAAATTTTATTATAGTAAGCCTGCTGGTAAAGGGAAATTAACTTGATTTTAGGAAACTGGTTGGAAAAGAATACTGAATATTGTCTGTCTATGAGAGGAGCTTGTTCAGATGTCTTGATCATTGTGATAAGTAAATAAATAAATAAATAAATAAGTTATTAAATAAATACAATTGTATTTAAATCGCAGTCGTTTGTCAGGTGATTTATAAAAAGTTTCATGCGTTATTATAAAAATGAGGTTTGTGTCTTTCTCACCTCAACAACACCTATATCTCAGTCATCGTACAATATTTTTGCAGTTGAAGGGTGACTATTTTGTCAATTTACATTACGAAACGTAAACAAAAATTAAAACTAAAATTTAAAACCAAACAGATAAAATGGTTTTTAAAATAAAGTTAAGGTTAGATGAAATTTTTTTATCACTTTCTGTCCGTAGAAGAGTTGCTCCCATAATTTGCCCTATTATACAACATATTTGCTTGGGCAACATGTACCCCGATTTAAATAAAGCAATCCCTATTAAAATTCGTGTATGTATGTATGTATGTATGTATGTATGTATGTATGTATGTATGTATGTATGTATGTATGTATGTAGATAGGTAGGTAGGTAGGTAGGTATCTAAACCCTGCGGTACACAGGCGGATATCTCAGAAATATGGAATGCAATTCGCACACAAGTTGTACGATCATAAAGTTGAGAAAGTGGGGTTTTAAACAGCAAAGTAAAAATCCGGTGTGACTTGAACATCCAGAGCGACTACAGAATACACACTGTAGACTAGACATAGTACTAGTTGAACATCCAGAGCGACTACAGAATACACACTGTAGACTAGACATAGTACTAGTTGAACATCCAGAGCGACTACAGAATACACACTGTAGACTAGACATAGTACTAGTTGAACATCCAGAGCGACTACAGAATACACACTGTAGACTAGACATAGTACTAGTTGAACATCCAGAGCGACTACAGAATACACACTGTAGACTAGACATAGTACTAGTTGAGGAAGAGAAAGAGAAATCGGGCTGACAGAAAATAATTAAAAAAAAATGGAATCTGACTGACATAAAAAGCAGAGCTGTAAAAGGGATTCTCACACATATCACAAAAAGGAGGCAGAACAGTTATCCGGCAAGAGAACTTAGAAAGATTAATTTTGACACAAAGATTATACCGATTGTAGGGGGCAGGGACACTTGGAGTAATACACCACTATCTTAGATACAGCCTGATTATACCGATTGTAGTGGGACACTTGAAGTAATACGCCACTATCTTAGACACAGCCTGATTATACCGATTGTAGTGGGACACTTGGAGTAATACACCACTGTCTTAGACACAGCCTGATAAAACTTACAATAACGCTGGAGGAAGATCTGCCACGAAAGCAACTCTCCTCGGGACAGCAAAATCACTAGGCAAACTCCTTGAGATTTGAGGCCAAAGGAAGCAGGTCGACCTCAAAATAAGAAGAAATGAGCCTAAACATACAATCATAAGGGATTTTAATAATAATAATAATAATAATAATAATAACAACAACAACAACAACAACAACAACGATTGCTCTGTAAAGTACTTAGCAATTGAGTTCTGTCTATTTCATAATGGCATAAGCAAATAGAGATAAGCGTTGACTGCAGTGGTAAATTATTATTATTATTATTATTATTATTATTATTATTATTGTAAGCTACATATCCTGCAGTCAATCAGTAGAATAATTTCCACAAGCATAATCACAGTCCCAACCTATACAGATCAACAAAAAATTAATTACATAACACAGTCTCTTACCATTGATCACTGCATCAGTTTCAGCTGTCAGCGAAATTCATATTCAGTGATCATTGACGAATATGATTTCACCCTACACATAAATGTCAAGAGAGGAAAAGAAAAGACTGTGGAATGCTTGCGATTTAGCAGGAAGATCTTGTGGCTTACAGGTTTTCAGGTTTTAAGCAATAGTGTCATTTTACAAGGGAGATAATTCTTCGAGTACTAAATTATATTTAATAGTTATATCCCCTTAACCATTAAGAAACCGCCTTAAAGATAATCGTAACTTTTGTCCGTCAAGATTGTAAGCTTCTTTTTAATTATTGAGGAAACCGTTAACGCATTGATTGTAGCAAGGAGAATATGATTGATACAAGGTTTTATAAAAATAGTTGATGGAATTCAAATTTTCCCCATTGAGTTCTTTAGATATGTAATTAGGTACCCCAAATTTTGTAATTTACCCGACTGTTTTAAATACATTTCCATAACCTGAACATGTCGGAAAAATTATCAAACCACAGTGGCATAAATTGCAAACTCTGATATCTGCAGTTAAAAAATTCGCACCGAACGCCTGATTCCTGCGGTACTGAAAGATTGGTTAAGTCAAAGAAGAAGAGATATATAGATGATGACTTGCAGTTAGATGCTATCGTGAATATTAGTGGTGAAAATAAAAGTCCTGCTTAAAAACTTATGATCACTGTATTAATTCTCATTAAATTCAAAGCTATTGTAACAGTTTTCAAAGTTGTGGCCAATCAGATAATCAATATATAGGCCAACATTGTATTATATAGGTCATGTTGCGTCATGTTGGCTTTCTTCACGTGCTCCGAGAACTGATTTAAATTTCTCTTCCGGTTACGTCGTATCGGCACACATCGGTATGTACATGTTTGTGTTCAAGTCTACATTCCTCAGATTGCTTCTATATTTTTGTATTTGCTAATTTGTTGCATTCTATATTTTTAGTAAGATGGATATTAATATAAAAAAATATGCATACATTTTTATAAGCAGTAAACACATTTATTCTTCACATATTATTTAAACAAAATCCATACAAGATCCGATTTTCTTAATCGTAATCTTCTTAATGTTCGTGAATGACTGAACAAACAAATTAATCAATATATAGGTTTATCTATACAAGAAAAATATACAAATACTATTAATGCTATGTTTCTTTCATTTGTGTTATTACCGTAGATACTCGTGTATAATTCAGGTCCAAATACAACCAACATAGACCCGGATCTGCCGTCGCATCACTCTCTCTCTCTCTCTCTCTCTCTCTCGCACATACGACAATCTGGTATAATTCATTAGACCTGACAGCGCTAGCGCTCATACGTGAATAATTAAAAGTGGCTGCTGCACTTCACAAATGCAGGCCCTCTAAGAAAAATTTTGAACTTCCATAGTTGTAATAAATGAGACATAAAAGGCTAATTGCTTCTCAACTGGTGGCACAATTGTGCTCCAATTTTACAGATGTAATAACTGATGTCAACTGTATTGATTGAGTACAATAACTGATGTCAACTGTATTGATTGAGTACAATAACTGATGTCAACTGTATTGATTGAGTACAATAACTGATGTCAACTGTATTGATTGAGTACAATAACTGTTTAAAGATGTCAGCGTCCGATTCGAAGCATTTTTCGACTGTAATTTTACTATAAGCCACGCTTCGCAAAAACTATGTAGCACACAAAACATACTAAAGGAGTAGCTAACAACCACTGCCGATTTTCTTGTCTGAGCAGCTCTGATTTCTTGAATCACTTCTACAGATTTTTGCAATAGACTGACTCAGAAAACAATTGCAAATAGCCCTGAAGTATTCGAGTTTTCTGCATACTCGTGACGTGAGATTACAAGACTAGTGAGTACATTTCCTCAGAGAATTGTGGTGGGGATAGGGGAGCTTACTGTTTACACAACGAAAAACAATAATAAGAACAAGAATAATAATTGAAAGAAACTCGTTAGCTGTATTATAAAACACTTAAGAGCCTAAGTAAAGAAGACCTTGACAAACCGGTCTAGCTCCATAGTCCGGACGTTCGTTTCAGTCCCAAATGCTTTATACGTTATTTTGGTTTATTAATAATATCAGCTAATTGTTAATATATGCCAAGATGTATGACCCCATGCGTAGGTCATTTTCTCAAAATCCACCGTATGCAGGCCCAAGATAATAACAAAGAGTTTGACAACAACTGTGCATGTTTCCACACACACACACACACACACACACACACACACACACACACACACACACACACACACACACACACATCCTCAGCAAAACTGCCAGTCAGCTGAGGACTTCGTTCTGTTCCCTTAATTGATCTCTTATTTCCAGGTTCTCATCTTCACTGTACAAGTCACGAAATCTATCTGAGAAACAATTCTTCTAACTTAATACCTATTATAATCTTTTGTTTTGAAATGATTGATCTATGTTGTCTGAATCTGAGGTTGGAATCCCCTCCCTTACCTCCAACACCCCCACCTCAACCCCCCCCCCCCAAACCCCACACACACCCACACCCCAATAGACACAAGTACATAGATAAATGGGTAGGAACTTATACGAAGGATGCTATATGTAGAACGGTCAGTAGGTTATATGATTCACAGGGGAAATTAATGCGAATCCTCGTATTGACATCTAATCAAATACCATGAAAAAGATCACATGTTTCTATTGGTCTCATTCATCTATTCACATTGGAACACCGAGTATAGACTTAATGAACTCAGAAAGCAAAGCAAACGTTTCACCACGTCGCTATCAGGACCTCGCCTTTCCCCAGAAAGGGGTCTGAATAAGCTGAGATTTGACCATCCAATATATTTACAAAAAGTCCTTAGTCTTCGTGTTGTCTCAAAGTCAAATATGGTGAGAGTCATAAAGATTATACTGCTGTAGTGTTATGCGTCACAAAGATTATACTGCTGAAGTTTTATACGTCATAAATATTCTACTGCTGAAGTTTATGCGTCATAAAGATTATACTACTGAAGTTTTATACGTCATAAAGATTATACTGCTGAAGTTTATACGTCATAAAGATTATACTGCTGAAGTTTTATACGTCATAAAGATTATACTGCTGAAGTTTCAATTCATGCTTAAGCTAACAGAAATCTCAATCTGAATAATTTTCAACATGATAAATAATGGAAAATTGGGTTTGAGTGTGCACTCAAGTTGATGCGTTTTGAGAATACGGGGAACATAGAAAATATAGGCACACATATAAGCCTGATAAACATAATCAACTTGACTTTGTCGTCAGAAAATAAAATTTGTTTTAATGAGGAGAACATTAAATTATTAAAATTAATTCGTGAGAAAAGCATACACAAAAATAGAGCTCAAAGTGAAAAGGACAAGTTAAAAAGGATATTAAAAATATATCAAGTATATCAGGTAAAGCAAAATATGTTTAAGCTCAAACAGTTTGGTTTTAACAATGCATAGGTTACACATTAAAATCGGGCATTATCATTTCCATACAAATGGAGAGTTTGATGGGCCATGTTACGTTGCATTGTTATAAAAAACAATTTATGCTGTTGGACCACGTCACGTTACATTGTTACAAAATAACTATTTATGCTGCTAGACCACGTCACGTTACATTGTTACAAAAGAACTATTTATGCTGCTAGACCACGTCACGTTACATTGTTACAAAATAACTATTTATGCTGATGGACCACGTCACGTTACATTGTTACAAAATAACTATTTACGCTGCTAGACCACGTCACGTTACATTGTTACAAAATAACTATTTATGCTGCTAGACCACGTCACGTTACATTGTTACAAAAGAACTATTTATGCTGCTAGACCACGTCACGTTACATTGTTACAAAATAACTATTTATGCTGATGGACCACGTCACGTTACATTGTTAAGAAAAACTATTTATTCTTCTCTTACAGTCAGATTAAACTCAAGATAAGTAGATCTGCCAGATATCGATACAAGTTCATGTTCTGTTGACCTTTGGAATTTCCAGTCGACTTACTTTTAGTAACCTATCAGATAATGCGTTGCAGTTGGTGCTTGGAGACTTATCGTTAGCTACAATTTGTTCCGAATGACGTTTTCACTTTCAGCAGTATGAAAGCTGTAATTTGATTGGTGAATCAAAAGGTCAGCAAAACATCAACTCCTATCGGTTTCAGCTGAGTGCTCATTTCATATGAAATGTATATAGCAAAGATAGTAATATTTATATGTTTTTAGGGTTGCTGAGAAAAAATATTGCGCTTATACAACGACTTTTATTTGTTTCAATTGAGGGTAGCAAAAGTATATAAGTCTTATAATCACATTACGAAATACGAGTAGTTTTTGTCTAATCGTCAATAGATGTCAAATTGTACGTCTTGAACTCCATTCGGACTCCTTCTAGACGTAGCGCTTATACTCTGGGTGACGTCATTACGTGATATTACTTTTATGTACATAATATCAAACTATGAAATGGGTTTTTTGAAATATCATATCAAAGTTGTCCGATCATACATGAGCTTTGGTTTATATTGAAAATAATAACCTTAAGGATAACATTTGATACTTCATTTGTTAGTTGCTAGTTGGCGTTATTCTGAAATAAGCTTCAAGTAAACTAGGAATATAAGTGATACCAAGAACACATGGAGGTTAGGTTATTTAGAAAATTCAAAACAGTCTATAATTTTAATGCTGCAAGAGAAATATCTAACAAACTGTAAATAACTCACCTGTATGTTACACACAAATGTATTATTATTATTTAAAAATTTTAAGTTAAAATAACTTACCTGTATGTTACACATACATGTATCATTATTGTTTGCAGTTCATATCTGATTTACGACGCAATGTCATGGGTAAGAAACTTTCTCAAAACAAACATCTGATTCGAAAGACAATATTAAAGGGATTCTAAATCTGTCGGTGTCAAATATGACACTACAAAATATTTGTCATCCGATTAAGTTAATGAAGATCTAATCTTAAAACACTCATAAGAATCAATACATAAGCTACTTTTATGTATTTCTTATGACCACACGTGCACATTGCAAAGTAGCATACAAAGAGGGATAGACAACAAAAAAGGTTCCGTCACCGGTCTTGTTAAAGAGTAGCAAGCATATTTGTTAAAATCTGTCGAAGAAATCAAGTATTTGCAATTTATCATTGAAGCAGTCTACCGTATTCGAAACGTCGTTTTATAAGTGAGTGTGTTACTGATAGACATTATCACTAATATAGATCGATCAAGGCGTTTGCTTTTACGTCTAGCATGTCTCGGGTTCATCCTAGAAAAGTGATGTTACTTAAATATAATGTTCTGTTGTTCTATATTAAGTAAACAACAGATATTTTACATTGCTTAATGTAAAATGATACAACGTTATTTGTGACAGAAGAAAAACATAAAAGAAAAGGGTGTGTATTGCATATCTGACAAATTACATGCAAAAAGGAAAAGACAATGCAATAGAAAAGAACAAGAGCGAGGAAAGAAAACCAACCCAAAAAAACAAACACAAACTGAGGGAAATAACGAACAATAATAACAACACAAGAGCTATAATAGTATTGCTATTAGTAGTATGTATTATAATATTTTGTTATGGTTTGTTTTTGTTTGTTTTAACGACACTTTTTAACACATTATTGGTTATATTATGCGAAGGAAATGAGACTTAAGTTCCTTTCTCAAAGACACACCGAGGCAGCTGACCCGGGCTGGCCTGGGAATGTATCGAACCAGCTACCCTTGGATTAGGAGTCCAATGCTCCAAAAACTGAGATAACGCGGTAAAATAAAGGTAGTAATAGTAATAGTAGTAGTGGTAGTTGGTGGTGGTGGTGATGGTGTTGTTGCTGTCGTCGTCGTAATAGTAGTACTAGTATTGTGGTGTAGTAGAGTTGCAATAATGATGATGATGATGATGATGACGACGATGATGATAAGCAGTATAGTGGGGGCATAAGGGGAATTAACATTAGCCAGGTGGGGCAATATGGGACATAAGGGGAATTTAACATCAGGCCGCCATGTTGAAATTTATAGCGACAAGGGGAAATGTAATGTTAGAAATGTTAATAGCTTTAACATGTGTGGTCTTGTAAAGAGTCAAACGGGAAATGGAATGTTAAAACTACATATATAATCCAACACCGAATTATCTACTATTAAGCAAACAGTTATCTACTAGCAAACACCAAGTTATCTGCTATCCAGCACCCAGTCATGTACTATCCATCACTTCCACATTTACTGTACAACACGCCGTTTGGAGTGACCAGCACCCACTCATCTACAGACCACACACAGTGGGATGTAAATGAAGGGGTATAAAATATAATTTAAATCTCTTATAAACAAAACTAAGTTCCCTTTTCCCCATTAACTTCCCTATTATCCCCTTATAAACAAAGTTAAAGTCCTATCCCCCTATAACTTCTCTACCACCCCTTTTAAACAAAACTACCATCCCCTACTACCCTCATAATCCCTACAGCCCTATCAGTCCTATCATACATGGAGTGAAGAAGAGGGACAGGCATTAGCTTATTTTTACAATCTAAACACAAACATATCCGTTGTTGGTTGTGGTTTTAGAATTTCGTAATATTGTTTTTCGTTTTTACCAACCCAGTGGCAGAAAGTTTTGTTACACAAAATATCCAGTGTCATGTGAGGCAGATTTTGTTTTTCAGTTTTTTTTTAAATATACTATCCTAGATTTAGTGCACTGCCAGACTTTACCCAAGGTCAGTTCACATATGTTGTTTATCGTACGACGAATAAAAATTTGACCAAGGAGATATTGAGACTAGATTTAAAATTGCCACATTGTTAAATTAAGACAGATTTTAGTGTATGCATGATTTAATTCCACTTCTTTTACATCCTACCATTTTGTGTGGTAGCAAATTCGTTTGTCTGTAAGTATAGTTTGTGTATATTCCTACCCGTTTCGTTGGATAGTTAATCTGGTTTGTTGGATTATACATAACTGGGTGAAGGATATTAAGTTTAGTTTTAACATTACATTTTCCCTTATGCCGCATACATGTTTCAACATATATATAGTTGCTGTAGTGGCAGTGATAGTTGCCGCCGCACAGTAAAAGAAGAATCAAAATGGACTTTTGGGATGTGTTTTGAAATTTCATTGTGATTCTAATTCAAGAGAATATACCAAAAAACGCAAGTGTCTCTATGTCTTGATTTGCTTTATTTAGTATGGATAAGATACCCAAACACACTTTTATGGACAAAACAAAGTCTTTTGTTAACAAGCACAGACACTCTCCAAGAAAGATGCAAATTTCAATGTATTCTAGTTTTGCCGTTTTCAAACTCAAACAGAAAAGTTTACTTGCTGGAATTAATATGAGTAATATATCTTTTTCAAGATATCTAGGCGGGCTCTGAAAAGGGGTTTTGGGTTTGAAAAAGTGATGGACTTGACAACATCAGCTGAAACTGCCTTACACCTTTTCCACGCCAAATTTCTGTAGCGGTTATGGTAGTTGCCTCCGCTGCTCATCGTGAGAGAGCGAGAGAGCTAACAGATTAAACAGCTCTTTTCTTAAGATGTAAGAAAACACTCCATGTAAGATAAACAACTTTGTTGTACACTAGTTCTGCCGTTTTCAAACTCGAACAGAAAATTGTACTTTCTCTCGCTGTCACTTTGAATGTGACTCATTTGTTACTAACGGATGGAACGTGATATGAATAAAAGTCATACCGTTGTCCCGAGCATAGCTCGAAATTTTGATAGCAATAATTATGTATATGCTAAGAAATCAACCTTATTGACACACATCTACATGTATATTGTGACATATAGCAATGCCGCAAACGAACAGCCAGCCAACCAGATTGATTGATAGACAGACGAACTAACAGACATACAGATAGATAGATAGATATATAGATATACGGACGGACAGAGAGAGAGAGAGAGAGAGATAGATAGATAGATAGATACTCGGTAATTTTAAAAAGCAGAAAGAACATTGTAAACATTCATAAGAAATAGTGGGTGTATAGCATTCTTTGTCTTTAAGACTCTTTCAGATTTTCTTTTCACTACTCAAAATTATGTAAAAAATTAGTTATAAGAGATTAAACTGGATCTCTCTATATATTATACATTTAAACTGAGCCCGGGCCTGCTTAAATACAGTTGAACTCTTTGTATGAACTCTGGTCCGGTTATTTTTCGGAATTCTAGTAGAGCGATACGGTTATTACAAATTCAGATAATTTCACAGTCCATCGACTCTTTCACATTTTAATAATTCTACTTGCTTGTTTTGTTTTAAGGAACAATATGTGTCACTCGGAGTTTTTCCTAAAAGGGTTCTACTATCTTGGATTTTTTTCCTAAAAGGGTTCTACTGTGTATCAGATGAGAGAAGATACATACTGCCGAATTTCATTATACATCATATTTGAAGAATTATTCCTATAATTATAGATACGATTATGTTAAAGAGAATGTTGATATTTTAATTATGAGAGACGTAAGCCTCTGATTTTGTTTATTGGAAAATTTTGCAACCGATAACAAGTTTATATATATCCAAGATATAAATAGACTTGTATGTACCCATCTTAGCTCCATCTTTCACGATCTGAGCAGAACTATTGGTTTGTAGCAGGAAAATTTCACACCTCACAAAAAAAAAAAAAAAAAAAAAAAAAAAAAACCCAACCCTTTGCACGCTTTACATAATCCTTGGTTATCTGAGATTTACGTATAGGGTAAATTTTCTGCTTTAATACACTATCATTAATAATGATATATTATTAGATAATAATATTTATTTGTATCTATACCCTTATTGGTGGTTTTGCTTTGAAATTTAGATACAATTTGTAAAATGAAAATAAGGAAGGAAATAATGAAACTTAATTCAGGAATTATTTCTTGTTTATGATTTAATAACTTTTTACGGCAAAACAGGTATTCTTCCATGATGTAATAAAAAATATTTATCATTTCTTTCTTAAACTATATCCTTGATGATGGAGAGCCCTATTGACTTGGTGACGAACAATATCTATTTCAAAACGCATTGCGCTACTTGGAACGGAGGAGACAAATTCTATTTTTCAGTTTTTTCTTTTCTTCTAATAATATCAATGTGAGGAGGAAAAATCGGAAGATAATAAATGGTTGCTGCCAAGAAAAGTATTGGGTATTGACGTCAGGTGAATGATCAGTGGGTAGTACAAACAAAGTAATAAATGGTGCCAATTAATGTCTAACTTAGTCATAATATCAAAGTGCACACAGATTGTTGGCATCCACCCAGGTGTTCAAACAATATAGTTCCAACAAAATAACGGCGCGACACTTATCTAACACTTGGTAACTTAATGTCTGTCACGGAATGGTATTTAACGTAAACCTTTTTCCTTTGTACATACACGTGTCATACAGTTCAGTTATACCTCTCTTGACTGTGTCTCCACACGTAGTACTGAGCTCACTAGGTTTGCCCTTAATTGTATGAATATTCTGAGTGTGCGGCGTCAGCATAGTTCGTAGCTGTAATGGACCCTGACATTTTCAGGGAGGGGGAGGGGGTAAAAGTGTGTTTAACGTTGATGCTAGATGCCAGGGAAAAGCATTAAACGGATTGTAATAAGTATGAAATGACGAGGCACTTGAAATAAATCCTGTTCTGTTACTCGAGTCGCTTGTCAACGGTGGTATAAAACCAGCGCTGTTCATAACGCGCTTTAAAACACCGCCTGATGCAGAATCTACGTATGTTTTATTCGTTAGATCAGATCCACCGGTTGGTACTGCTGATGATAACACTATCATGAAATATGAGTCGTGAAAATGAAAGTCATGCTTTCAACTTATTATCATCTCATTAAATTCTAAGCTATTGTAACAGTTTTCAAAGTTGTGGCCAATCAGATAATCAATATATAGGCCAACATTGTATTATATAGGTCATGTTGCGTCATGTTGGCTTTCTCCGTGTGCTCCGAGAACTGAATTATATTTCTCTTCTGGTGACGTCGTATCGGCACACATCGGTATGTACACGTTTTTCTTCAAGTCTACATTCCTCAGATTGCTTCTATATTTTTGTATTTGCTAATTTGTTGCATTCTATATTTTTGTGTAAGATGGATATTAATAAAAACAATATGCATACAATTTTATAAGCGGTAAATACATTATTCTTCACATATTATTTAAACAACATCCACTCAAGATCCAATTTTCTTAATCGTAATCTTCTTAATGTTCGTGAATGATTGAACAAACAAATTAATCAATAGATAGGTTTATCTATACACGAAAAATATACAAATACTATTAATGCTATGTTTCTTTCATTTGTGTTATTACATTAGATACTCGTGTATAATTCGGGTCCAAATACAAACAACATAGACCCTGATCTGCCGTCGCATAACTCTCTCTCTCTCTCTCGCACATACCACAATCTGGTCTAATTCATTAGACCTGACAGCGCTAGCACTGATACGCGAATAATTAAAAGTGGCTGCTGCACTTCACAAATGCAGGCCCTCTAAGAAAAATTTTGAACTTCCATGGTTGGAATAAATGAGACAGTAAAGGCTAATTGCTTCTCAACTGGTGGCACAATTGTGCTCCAATTTTACAGATGTAATAACTGATGTCAACTGTATTGATTGAGTACAATAACTGATGTCAACTGTATTGATTGAGTACAATAAGTGATATCAACTGTATTGATTGAGTACAATAAGTGATGTCAACTGTATTGATTTAGTACAATAAGTGATATCAACTGTATTGATTGAGTACAATAACTGATGTCAACTGTATTGACTGAGTACAATAACTGATGTCAACTGTATTGATTGCGTACAATAACTGTTTAAAGATGTCAGCGTCCGATTCGAAGCATTTTTCGCCGGTAATTTTACTATAAGCCACGCTTCGCAAAAACTATGTAGCACACAAAACATACTAAAGGAGTAGCTAACAACCACTGCCGATTTTCTTGTCTGAGCAGCTCTGATTTCTTGAATCACTTCTACAGATTTTTGCAATAGACTGACTCAGAAAACAATTGCAAAAAGCCCTGAAGTATTCGAGTTTTCTGCATACTCGTGACGTGAGATTACAAGACTAGTGAGTACATTTCCTCAGAGAATTGTGGTGGGGATAGAGGAGCTTACTGTTTACACAAAGAAAAACAATAATAAGAACCAGAATAATAATTGAAAGAAACTCGTTAGCTGTATTATAAAACACTTAAGAGCCTAAGTAAAGAAGACCTTGACAAAACCCGTCTAGCTCCATAGTCCGGACGTTCGTCTCAGTCTCAAATGCTTTATATGTTATTTTGGTTTATTAATAATATCAGCTAATTGTTAATATATGCCAAGATGTATGACCCCGTGCGTGGGTGATTTTCTCAAAATCCACCGTATGCAGGCCCAAGATAATAACAAAGAGTTTGACAACAACTGTGCATGTTTCTACACACACACACACACACACACACACACACACACACACACACACACACACACACACACACATCCTCAGCAAAACTGCCAGTCAGCTGAGGACTTCGTTCTGTTGCCTTAATGGATCTTTTATTTCCAGGTTCTCATCTTCACAGTACAAGTCTATCTGAGAAACAATTCTACTAACTTAATACCTATTATACTCTTTTGTTTTGAAATGATTGATCTATGTTGTCTGAATCTGAGGTTGGAATCCCCTCCCTTACATCCAACACCCCCTCCCCACCTCAACCTCCCCCCAACCCCACACCCACACACATACCCCACACCCACACACACCCACACCCCAATAGACACAAGTTCATAGATCAATGGGTAGGAAGTTATAAGAAGGATGCTATATATAGAACGGTCAGTAGGTTATATGATTCACAGGGGAAATTAATGCGAATCCTCGTATTGACATCTAATCAAATACCATGAAAAAGATCACATGTTTGGATTGGTCTCATTCATCTATTCACATGGGAACACCGAGTATAGACTTAATGAACTCAGAAAGCAAAGCAAACGTTTCACCACGTCGTTATCAGGACCTCGCCTTTCCCCAGAAAGGGGTCTGAATAAGCTGAGATTTGACCATCCAACTCATTTACAAAAAGTCCTTAGTCTTCGTGTTGTCTCAAAGTCAAATATGGTGAGAGTCATAAAGATTATACTGCTGTAGTGTTATGCGACACAAAGATTATACTGCTGAAGTTGTATACGTCATAAATATTATACTGCTGAAGTTTATGCGTCATAAAGATTATACTACTGAAGTTTTATACGTCATAAAGATTATACTGCTGAAGTTTATACGTCATAAAAATTATCCTGCTGAAGTTTTATACGTCATAAAGATTATACTGCTGAAGTTTCAATTCATGCTTAAGTTAACAGAAATCTCAATCTGAATAATTTTCAACATGATAAATAATGGAAAATTGGGTTTGAGTGTGCACTCAAGTTGATGCGTATTGTGAATACGGGGAACATAGAAAATATAGGCACACATATAAGCCTGATAAACATAATCAACTTGACTTTGTCGTCAGAAAATAAAATTTGTTTTAATGAGGAGAACATTAAATTATTAAAATTAATTCGTGAGAAAAGCATACACAAAAATAGAGCTCAAAGTGAAAAGGACAAGTTAAAAAGGATATTAAAAATATATCAAGTATATCAGGTAAAGCAAAATATGTTTAAGCTCAAACAGTTTGGTTTTAACAATGCATAGGTTACACATTAAAATCGGGCATTATCATTTCCATACAAATGGAGAGTTTGATGGGCCATGTTACGTTACATTGTTATAAAAAACAATTTATGCTGCTAGACCACGTCACGTTACATTGTTATAAATAACTATTTATGCTGCTAGACCACGTCACGTTACATTGTTACAAAAGAACTATTTATGCTGCTAGACCACGTCACGTTACATTGTTACAAAATAACTATTTATGCTGATGGATCACGTCACGTTACATTGTTACAAAAGAACTATTTATGCTGCTGGACCACGTCACGTTACATTGTTACAAAATAACTGTTTATGCTAATGGACCACGTCACGTTACATTGTTAGAAAAGAACTATTTATGCTGCTAGACCACGTCACGTTACATTGTTACAAAATAACTATTTATGCTGATGGATCACGTCACGTTACATTGTTACAAAATAACTATTTATGCTAATGGACCACGTCACGTTACATTGTTAAGAAAAACTATTTATTCTTCTTTTACAGTCAGATTAAACTCAAGATAAGTAGATCTGCCAGATATCGATACAAGTTCATGTTCTGGTGACCTTTGGAATTTCCAGTCGACTTACTTTTAGTAACCTATCAGATAATGCGTTGCAGTTTGTGCTTGGAGACTTATCGTTAGCTACAATTTGTTCCGAATGACGTTTTCACTTTCAGCAGTATGAAAGCTGTAATTTGATTGGTGAATCAAAAGGTCAGCAAAACATCAACTCCTATCGGTTTCAGCTGAGTGCTCATTTCATATGAAATGTATTTAGCAAAGATAGTAATATTTATATGTTTTTAGGGTTGCTGAGAAAAAATATTGCTCTTATACAACGACTTTTATTTGTTTCAATTGAGGGTAGCAAAAGTATATAAGTCTTATAATCACATTACGAAATACGAGTAGTTTTTGTCTAATCGTCAATAGATGTCAAATTGTACGTCTTGAACTCCATTCGGACTCCTTCTAGACGTAGCGCTTATACTCTGGGTGACGTCATTACGTGATATTACTTTTATGCACATAATATCAAACTATGAAATGGGTTTTTTGAAATATCATATCAAAGTTGTCCGATCATACATGAGCTTTGGTTTATATTGAAAATAATAACCTTAAGGATAACATTTGATACTTCATTTGTTAGTTGCTAGTTGGCGTTATTCTGAAATAAGCTTCAAGTAAACTAGGAATATAAGTGATACCAAGAACACATGGAGGTTAGGTTATTTAGAAAATTCAAAACAGTCTATAATTTTAATGCTGCAAGAGAAATATCTAACAAACTGTAAATAACTCACCTGTATGTTACACACAAATGTATTATTATTATTTAAAAATTTTAAATTAAAATAACTTACCTGTATGCTACACATACATGTATCATTATTGTTTGCAGTTCATATCTAATTTACGACGCAATGTCATGGGTAAGAAACTTTCTCAAAACAAACATCTGATTCGAAAGACAATATTAAAGGGATTCTAAATCTGTCGGTGTCAAATATGACACTACAAAATATTTGTCATCCGATTAAGTTAATGAAGATCTAATCTTAAAACACTCATAAGAATCAATACATAAGCTACTTTTATGTATTTCTTATGACCACACGTGCACATTGCAAAGTAGCATACAAAGAGGGATAGACAACAAAAAAGGTTCCGTCACCGGTCTTGTTAAAGAGTAGCAAGCATATTTGTTAAAATCTGTCGAAGAAATCAAGTATTTGCAATTTATCATTGAAGCAGTCTACCGTATTCGAAACGTCGTTTTATAAGTGAGTGTGTTACTGATAGACATTATCACTAATATAGATCGATCAAGGCGTTTGCTTTTACGTCTAGCATGTCTCGGGTTCATCCTAGAAAAGTGATGTTACTTAAATATAATGTTCTGTTGTTCTATATTAAGTAAACAACAGATATTTTACATTGCTTAATGTAAAATGATACAACGTTATTTGTGACAGAAGAAAAACATAAAAGAAAAGGGTGTGTATTGCATATCTGACAAATTACATGCAAAAAGGAAAAGACAATGCACTAGAAAAGAACAGGAGCGAGGAAAGAAAACCAACCCAAAACAACAAACACAAACTGAGGGAAATAACGAACAATAATAACAACACAACATCTATAATAGTATTGTTATTGGTAGTATGTATTATAATATTTTGTTATGGTTTGTTTTTGTTTGTTTTAACGACACTTTTTAACACATTATTGGTTATATTATGCGAAGGAAATGAGACTTAAGTTCCTTTCTCAAAGACACACCGAGGCAGCTGACCCGGGCTGGCCTGGGAATGTATCGAACCAGCTACCCTTGGATTAGGAGTCCAACGCTCCAAAAACTGAGATAACGCGGTAAAATAAAGGTAGTAATTGTAATAGTAGTAGTGGTAGTTGGTGGTGGTGGTGATGGTGTTGTTGCTGTCGTCGTCGTAATAGTAGTACTAGTATTGTGGTGTAGTAGAGTTGCAATAATGATGATGATGATGATGATGATGATGACGACGATGATGATAAGCAGTATAGTGGGGGCATAAGGGGAATTAACATTAGCCAGGTGGGGCAATATGGGACATAAAGGGAATTTTTTTATTTTTACAATCTAAACACAAACATATCCGTTGTTGGTTGTGGTTTTAGAATTTTATAATATTGTTTTTCGTTTTTACCAACCCAGTGGCAGAATGTTTTGTTACACAAAATATCCAGTGTCATGTGAGGCAGATTTTGTTTTTCAGTTTTTTTTTTACAAATATACTACCCTAGATTTAGTGCACTGCCAGACTTTACCCAAGGTCAGTTCACATATGTTGTTTATCGTACGACGAATAAAAATTTGACCAAGGAGATATTGAGACTAGATTTAAAATTGCCACATTGTTAAATTAAGACAGATTTTAGTGTATGCATGATTTAATTCCACTTCTTTTACATCCTACCATTTTGTGTGGTAGCAAATTCGTTTGTCTGTAAGTATAGTTTGTGTATATTCCTACCCGTTTCGTTGGATAGTTAATCTGGTTTGTTGGATTATACATAACTGGGTGCTGGATATTAAGTTTAGTTTTAACATTACATTTTCCCTTATGCCGCATACATGTTTCAACATATATATAGTTGCTGTAGTGGCAGTGATAGTTGCCGCCGCACAGTAAAAGAAGAATCAAAATGGACTTTTGGGATGTGTTTTGAAATTTCATTGTGATTCTAATTCAAGAGAATATACCAAAAAACGCAAGTGTCTCTATGTCTTGATTTGCTTTATTTAGTATGGATAAGATACCCAAACACACTTTTATGGACAAAACAAAGTCTTTTGTTAACAAGCACAGACACTCTCCAAGAAAGATGCAAATTTCAATGTATTCTAGTTTTGCCGTTTTCAAACTCAAACAGAAAAGTTTACTTGCTGGAATTAATATGAGTAATATATCTTTTTCAAGAGATCTAGGCGGGCTCTGAAAAGGGGTTTTGGGTTTGAAAAAGTGATGGACTTGACAACATCAGCTGAAACTGCCTTACACCTTTTTCACGCCAAATTTGCTGTAGCGGTTATGGTAGTTGCCTCCGCTGCTCACAGTGAGAGCGAGAGAGCTAACAGGTTAAACAGCTCTTTTCTTAAGATGTAAGAAAACACTCCATGTAAGATAAACAACTTTGTTGTACACTAGTTCTGCCGTTTTCAAACTCGAACAGAAAATTGTACTTTCTTTCGCTGTCAATCTTCGGTTTGGCATTAAAAACTTCTATGCAAAGTTTAATGTATAACGAAATAAACTGACACTGAGTAAGCAAAGGTCAGTCAGTATACCAAATATAGAATAGAAAAATGTTACAAAGTTTTACATATCATTTCTTTCCATAGGACTGGAGTCACTGTGCATTTTTACAGACATACAGAACAGAATATTTTCTTAACAAGTACAAAACACTCCATTGTAGATGCAAAACGTCGATATACTCTGGTTTTGCTGTTTTCAAACTTGAACAGAAAATGTTATTCTCTCTCTCTCTCTCTCTCTCTCTCTCTCTCTTCGTGTTAGGTAAAACACAAGGCGTAAACGCAAGCGGATCAAAAAGTAAGCAGCTAAAGATTTGCTACCTTCCATTTCATGTTTAATTCTAATCATGATTAGATGTATACATGTCTCACCGAATATTTTGCCATAAAAGGAGTTGTTTTCTAATGTGTCCACTCTTACATGAGATAGGTATTGCATCTAGGATAAAACTCAACCAGTTAGACTGTTGAGTTATCTAAAGTTGATCCGTGTACCTTTGAATGTGACTCATTTGTTACTAACGGATGGAACGTGATATGAATAAAAGTCATACCGTTGTCCCGAGCATAGCTCGAAATTTTGATAGCAATAATTATGTATATGCTAAGAAATCAACCTTATTGACACACATCTACATGTATATTGTGACATATAGCAATGCCGCAAACGAACAGCCAGCCAACCAGATTGATTGATAGACAGACGAACAAACAGACATACAGATAGATAGATAGATATATAGATATACGGACGGACAGAGAGAGAGAGAGAGATAGATAGATAGATAGATACTCAGTAATTTTAAAAAGCAGAAAGAACATTGTAAACATTCATAAGAAATAGTGGGTGTATAGCATTCTTTGTCTTTAAGACTCTTTCAGATTTTCTTTTCACTACTCAAAATTATGTAAAAAATTAGTTATAAGAGATTAAACTGGATCTCTCTATATATTATACATTTAAACTGAGCCCGGGCCTGCTTAAATACAGTTGAACTCTTTGTATGAACTCTGGTCCGGTTATTTTTCGGAATTCTAGTAGAGCGATACGGTTATTACAAATTCAGATAATTTCACAGTCCATCGACTCTTTCACATTTTAATAATTCTACTTGCTTGTTTTGTTTTAAGGAACAATATGTGTCACTCGGAGTTTTTCCTAAAAGGGTTCTACTATCTTGGATTTTTTCCTAAAAGGGTTCTACTGTGTATCAGATGAGAGAAGATACATACTGCCGAATTTCATTATACATCATATTTGAAGAATTATTCCTATAATTATAGATACGATTATGTTAAAGAGAATGTTGATATTTTAATTATGAGAGACGTAAGCCTCTGATTTTGTTTATTGGAAAATTTTGCAACCGATAACAAGTTTATATATATCCAAGATATAAATAGACTTGTATGTACCCATCTTAGCTCCATCTTTCACGATCTGAGCAGAACTATTGGTTTGTAGCAGGAAAATTTCACACCTCACAAAAAAAAAAAAAAAAAAAAGAAAAAAAAAAAAAAACCCAACCCTTTGCACGCTTTACATAATCCTTGGTTATCTGAGATTTACGTATAGGGTAAATTTTCTGCTTTAATACACTATCATTAATAATGATATATTATTAGATAATAATATTTATTTGTATCTATACCCTTATTGGTGGTTTTGCTTTGAAATTTAGATACAATTTGTAAAATGAAAATAAGGAAGGAAATAATGAAACTTAATTCAGGAATTATTTCTTGTTTATGATTTAATAACTTTTTACGGCAAAACAGGTATTCTTCCATGATGTAATAAAAAATATTTATCATTTCCTTCTTAAACTATATCCTTGATGATGGAGAGCCCTATTGACTTGGTGACGAACAATATCTATTTCAAAACGCATTGCGCTACTTGGAACGGAGGAGACAAATTCTATTTTTCAGTTTTTTCTTTTCTTCTAATAATATCAATGTGAGGAGGAAAAATCGGAAGATAATAAATGGTTGCTGCTAAGAAAAGTATTGGGTATTGACGTCAGGTGAATGATCAGTGGGTAGTACAAACAAAGTAATAAATGGCGCCAATTAATGTCTAACTTAGTCATAATATCAAAGTGCACACAGATTGTTGGCATCCACCCAGGTGTTCAAACAATATAGTTCCAACAAAATAACGGCGCGACACTTATCTAACACTTGGTAACTTAATGTCTGTCACGGAATGGTATTTCACGTAAACCTTTTTCCTTTGTACATACACGTGTCATACAGTTCAGTTATACCTCTCTTGACTGTATCTCCACACGTAGTACTGAGCTCACTAGGTTTGCCCTTAATTGTATGAATATTCTGAGTGTGCGGCGTCAGCATAGTTCGTAGCTGTAATGGACCCTGACATTTTCAGGGAAGGGGAGGGGGTAAAAGTGTGTTTAACGTTGATGCTAGATGCCAGGGAAAAGCATTAAACGGATTGTAATAAGTATAAAATGACGAGGCACTTGAAATAAATCCTGTTCTGTTACTCGAGTCGCTTGTCAACGGTGGTATAAAACCAGCGCTGTTCATAACGCGCTGTATGACACCGCCTGATGCAGAATCTACGTATGTTTTATTTGTTAGATCAGATCCACCGGTTGGTACTGCTGATGACAACACTATCATGATATATGAGTCGTGAAAATGAAAGTCATGCTTTCAACTTATTATCATCTCATTAAATTCTAAGCTATTGTAACAGTTTTCAAAGTTGTGGCCAATCAGATAATCAATATATAGGCCAACATTGTATTATATAGGTCATGTTGCGTCATGTTGGCTTTCTCCATGTGCTCCGAGAACTGAATTATATTTCTCTTCTGGTGACGTCGTATCGGCACACATCGGTATGTACACGTTTTTCTTCAAGTCTACATTCCTCAGATTGCTTCTATATTTTTTTATTTGCTAATTTGTTGCATTCTATATTTTTGTGTAAGATGGATATTAATAAAAACAATATGCATACAATTTTATAAGCGGTAAATACATTATTCTTCACATATTATTTAAACAACATCCACACAAGATCCAATTTTCTTAATCGTAATCTTCTTGATGTTCGTGAATGATTGAACAAACAAATTAATCAATAGATAGGTTTATCTATACACGAAAAATATACAAATACTATTAATGCTATGTTTCTTTCATTTGTGTTATTACATTAGATACTCGTGTATAATTCGGGTCCAAATACAAACAACATAGACCCTGATCTGCCGTCGCATAACTCTCTCTCTCTCTCTCGCACATACCACAATCTGGTCTAATTCATTAGACCTGACAGCGCTAGCACTGATACGCGAATAATTAAAAGTGGCTGCTGCACTTCACAAATGCAGGCCCTCTAAGAAAAATTTTGAACTTCCATAGTTGGAATAAATGAGACAGTAAAGGCTAATTGCTTCTCAACTGGTGGCACAATTGTGCTCCAATTTTACAGATGTAATAACTGATGTCAACTGTATTGATTGAGTACAATAAGTGATATCAACTGTATTGATTGAGTACAATAAGTGATGTCAACTGTATTGATTGAGTACGATAAGTGATATCAACTGTATTGATTGAGTACAATAAGTGATGTCAACTGTATTGATTGAGTACAAATAAGTGATATCAACTGTATTGATTGAGTACAATAACTGATGTCAACTGTATTGATTGAGTACAATAACTGATGTCAACTGTATTGACTGAGTACAATAACTGATGTCAACTGTATTGATTGCGTGCAATAACTGTTTAAAGATGTCAGCGTCCGATTCGAAGCATTTTTCGCCTGTAATTTTACTATAAGCCACGCTTCGCAAAAACTATGTAGCACACAAAACATACTAAAGGAGAGGCTAACAACCACTGCTGATTTTCTTGTCTGAGCAGCTCTGATTTCTTGAATCACTTCTACAGATTTTTGCAATAGACTGACTCAGAAAACAATTGCAAAAAGCCCTGAAGTATTCGAGTTTTCTGCATACTCGTGACGTGAGATTACAAGACTAGTGAGTACATTTCCTCAGAGAATTGTGGTGGGGATAGGGGAGCTTACTGTTTACACAACGAAAAACAATAATAAGAACCAGAATAATAATTGAAAGAAACTCGTTAGCTGTATTATAAAACACTTAAGAGCCTAAGTAAAGAAGACCTTGACAAAACCCGTCTAGCTCCATAGTCCGGACGTTCGTTTCAGTCTCAAATGCTTTATATGTTATTTTGGTTTATTAATAATATCAGCTAATTGTTAATATATGCCAAGATGTATGACCCCGTGCGTGGGTGATTTTCTCAAAATCCACCGTATGCAGGCCCAAGATAATAACAAAGAGTTTGACAACAACTGTGCATGTTTCTACACACACACACACACACACACACACACACACACACACACACACACACACACAGACACACACACACATCCTCAGCAAAACTGCCAGTCAGCTGAGAACTTCGTTCTGTTCCCTTAATTGATCTCTTATTTCCAGGTTCTCATCTTCACTGTACAAGTCACGAAATCTATCTGAGAAACAATTCTACTAACTTAATACCTATTATACTCTTTTGTTTTGAAATGATTGATCTATGTTGTCTGAATCTGAGGTTGGAATCCCCTCCCTTACCTCCAACACCCCCACCCCACCTCAACCTCCCCCCAACCCCACACCCACACACATACCCCACACCCACACACACCCACACCCCAATAGACACAAGTACATAGATAAATGGGTAGGAACTTATAAGAAGGATGCTATATATAGAACGGTCAGTAGGTTATATGATTCACAGGGGAAATTAATGCGAATCCTCGTATTGACATCTAATCAAATACCATGAAAAAGATCACATGTTTGGATTAGTCTCATTCATCTATTCACATGGGAACACCGAGTATAGACTTAATGAACTCAGAAAGCAAAGCAAACGTTTCACCACGTCGCTATCAGGACCTCGCCTTTCCCCAGAAAGGGGTCTGAATTAGCTGAGATTTGACCATCCAACTCATTTACAAAAAGTCCTTAGTCTTCGTGTTGTCTCAAAGTCAAATATGGTGAGAGTCATAAAGATTATACTGGTGTAGTGTTATGCGTCACAAAGATTATACTGCTGAAGTTGTATACGTCATAAATATTATACTGCTGAAGTTTATGCGTCATAAAGATTATACTGCTGAAGTTTTATACGTCATAAAGATTATACTGCTGAAGTTTATACGTCATAAAAATTATCCTGCTGAAGTTTTATACGTCATAAAGATTATACTGCTGAAGTTTCAATTCATGCTTAAGTTAACAGAAATCTCAATCTGAATAATTTTCAACATGATAAATAATGGAAAATTGGGTTTCAGTGTGCACTCAAGTTGATGCGTTTTGAGAATGCGTGGAACATAGAAAATATAGGCACACATATAAGCCTGATAAACATAATCAACTTGACTTTGTCGTCAGAAAATAAAATTTGTTTTAATGAGGAGAACATTAAATTATTAAAATTAATTCGTGAGAAAAGCATACACAAAAATAGAGCTCAAAGTGAAAAGGACAAGTTAAAAAGGATATTAAAAATATATCAAGTATATCAGGTAAAGCAAAATATGTTTAAGCTCAAACAGTTTGGTTTTAACAATGCATAGGTTACACATTAAAATCGGGCATTATCATTTCCATACAAATGGAGAGTTTGATGGGCCATGTTACGTTACATTGTTATAAAAAACAATTTATGCTGCTAGACCACGTCACGTTACATTGTTACAAAATAACTATTTATGCTGCTAGACCACGTCACGTTACATTGTTACAAAATAACTAGTTATGCTTCTGGACCACGTCACGTTACATTGTTACAAAATAACTATTTATGCTACTAGACAACGTCACGTTACATTGTTACAAAATAACTATTTATGCTGCTGGACCACGTCACGTTACATTGTTACAAAATAACTATTTATGCTGACGGACCACGTCACGTTACATTGTTAAGAAAAACTATTTATTCTTCTCTTACAGTCAGATTAAACTCAAGATAAGTAGATCTTCCAGATATCGATACAAGTTCATGTTCTGGTGACCTTTGGAATTTCCAGTCGACTTACTTTTAGTAATCTATCAGATAATGCGTTGCAGTTTGTGCTTGGAGACTTATCGTTAGCTACAATTTGTTCCGAATGACGTTTTCACTTTCAGCAGTATGAAAGCTGTAATTTGATTGGTGAATCAAAAGGTCAGCAAAACATCAACTCCTATCGGTTTCAGCTGAGTGCTCATTTCATATGAAATGTATATAGCAAAGATAGTAATATTTATATGTTTTTAGGGTTGCTGAGAAAAAATATTGCGCTTATACAACGACTTTTATTTGTTTCAATTGAGGGTAGCAAAAGTATATAAGTCTTATAATCACATTACGAAATACGAGTAGTTTTTGTCTAATCGTCAATAGATGTCAAATTGTACGTCTTGAACTCCATTCGGACTCCTTCTAGACGTAGCGCTTATACTCTGGGTGACGTCATTACGTGATATTACTTTTATGCACATAATATCAAACTATGAAATGGGTTTTTTGAAATATCATATCAAAGTTGTCCGATCATACATGAGCTTTGGTTTATATTGAAAATAATAACCTTAAGGATAACATTTGATACTTCATTTGTTAGTTGCTAGTTGGCGTTATTCTGAAATAAGCTTCAAGTAAACTAGGAATATAAGTGATACCAAGAACACATGGAGGTTAGGTTATTTAGAAAATTCAAAACAGTCTATAATTTTAATGCTGCAAGAGAAATATCTAACAAACTGTAAATAACTCACCTGTATGTTACACACAAATGTATTATTATTATTTAATTTTTTTTTATTGTTTTCAGTTCATATCTATTTTACGACGCAAGATATAAATAGACTTGTATGTACCCATCTTAACTCCATCTTTCACCTCAAAAAAAAAAAAAAAAAAAAAAACCAACCCTTTGCACGCTTTACATAATCCTTGGTTATTTGAGATTTACGTATAGGGTAAATTTTCTGCTTTAATACACTATCATTAATAATGATATATTATTAGATTATAATATTTATTTGTATCTATACCCTTATTGGTGGTTTTGCTTTGAAATTTAGATACAATTTGTAAAATGAAAATAAGGAAGGAAATAATGAAACTTAATTCAGGAATTATTTCTTGTTTATGATATAATAACTTTTTACGGCAAAACAGGTATTCTTCCATGATGTAATAAAAAATATTTATCATTTCCTTCTTAAACTATATCCTTGATGATGGAGAGCCCTATTGACTTGGTGACGAACAATGTCTATTTCAAAAAGCATTGCGCTACTTAGAACGGAGGAGACAAATTCTATTTTTCAGTTTTTTTTCTTCTTCTAATAATATCAATGTGAGGAGGAAAAATCGGAAGATAATAAATGGTTGCTGCTAAGAAAAGTATTGGGTATTGACGTCAGGTGAATGATCAGTGGGTAGTACAAACAAAGTAATAAATGGTGCCAATTAATGTCTAACTTAGTCATAATATCAAAGTGCACACATATTGTTGGCATCCACCCAGGTGTTCAAACAATATAGTTCAAACTAAATAACGGCGCGACGCTTATCTAACACTTGGTAACTTAATGTCTGTCACGGAATGGTATTTCACGTAAACCTTTTTCCTTTGTACATACACGTGTCATACAGTTCAGTTATACCTCTCTTGACTGTGTCTCCACACGTAGTACTGAGCTCACTAGGTTTGCCCTTAATTGTATGAATATTTTGAGAGTGCGTCGTCAGCATAGTTCGTAGCTGTAATGGACCCTAACATTTTCAGGGAGGGGGAGGGGGTAATTTTTCCCGCGATCTTATTGATTGAAAATCACACCCGGTTTTTGGTTGTGTGGTAGAATCCGCCCTTATCTTTGCTACTTATAAAACAGCACAATATTTTTTCAGTGATTATTATAAGATTTTAGATAATATTTATATCTGATTGATCTCTTATAATGAAGGGTCTTCGATCTTATCACCAATCTGCAGAACATCAGCACTGGCGATAAGATACATATCATCATCGTAGTCGTACAATGCCAAACTAACTCTGCCACCGATTTTTCTGTCGGGTGTTAGAAGTTTCTTCATCCTGATTTTACTTATCAGTGTTTTGTCTTCGTACGCTCTGACCTTTTCAGTGTCAATCGTGAGCTTCGTGTACTTTTCCTTGCTAACAGAGTCATAAAAGTTATCAGTCTGATCACCAATAACCGCTTTTAGAAGCTCAAGAAGCTTGAAGTACTTGCTATCATCAGTCTTTATCAGTGACAGCTTAACTCTGTCTCCGTTTGATTTAAAACACGCGCCACTTGTTTCATCACTCAACGTGACCACCAGTAGTCTGTCATTGTAAATCAGAGGGTTCGGTTTATTTTTTTGCTTGTTTTCGATCTTTATTATCTTTTTGTCTTCTGTTATTTCATCAATCAGTTGCGTTACGTCAGTCATTTTATTTATTAGTGTTACATAAAATCTAAGTGTTACACTGGTTCGGCTAAATTTGACCGCGATCTCGCAACATCAGAAGGAACATCAATAAACTCCACGCATTTTTTATATTTTTTCTCGTATTTTCCTAGGCGCAACGGTAAAATGCCGGTCAGCATACTGTCGATAATCTTGAACTCTTTAATCAGATCGTCAAGATTAGAGCGTGCTCCCCGCATGTAAGATCGTATTTGATCCAGCAGCTTGTTGTATGTAACATCAGCGGTTTTACAAGCGGATTTCTTTGTCTCGAACCTCGGCTCTATCTTTTTCACTAAGCATAGCTCCAACGCCAGATATTATCATTAAAAAAGGATTTAGCGTTGCTCCTGTAGAAGCTATTCCACTACTGGTCAAAAGCACTGGCGCATATGAGATAAATCTTAGTATTCGGCTGTAATACCGATAAGCTTTTTTTTAGCGCAATAAGATTTCCGGTGGTAATAGTTGTAGTACGATATGACCTTATTCCGATCCTTCGCCGGAATATCAAACGAAATGTAATTAAAATCAATCACTTGCTTGTTAACTGATCGCTTCATTTATCTTTTAATTCCTATTAAAATTATGTGTCGCTGCAGCTAATTATTTCAGGGCGCGTACGTTTCAAAAGTTTTAACCCTAATTTGAAACAGATAGTTCGCAGGGGCTTCTAAAAAATCGCGATACTTTGTATACCTCGCGGATATTGGGTCTTTTAGTAGCTCATCGCTGAAATCTATCACAAGCGCATAATCAAAGCTCTCGATACCAACTGGGATCCATAACTGACACCTCAGATCGTTCTCGTTCAAATCAATAAATACTACGGCAGCATTTACTCGATGAAGTTGTACTGGCTTTTGTGTTGAGATAAAGCGCCATGCTACTACATACACCGCGGTAAAGATACCTACCATATAATGTGTCGGTAGCATATTGTCCAACGGCAGACCTAGGGTCTTGGCGATGATGGCCTTTATTTTTCTGTATCTATCTTCTGTTGTTACTTTTGCATCAATCGCGCGATGGGTTTTAATATGATTCGCTTGAGTTTAAGGTCACTGGGTTCTTCTTCAAATGGCCATCTGATTTTTGTGTTGATCTGCACTACGTTGACAAGCACGTCGTTGTACATGTTTTTGTCAGCCTCTGCTGACGCTTCTATCCTTTCCACGGCATCCAGCGCGGCGTAAATTTCAGGATCAGTGTATTTATCTGACGAGCCTTTTGTTAGTGATGATATCAATACAAAATACACTGTTGCCGGTGCGTCAACATCATCGGGATAATCGTGTACTTCCAGTGCTGTTTTAACATCGTTGTACTCCAACCCAAGTTCTCCTAGTAGGCGCCGTTTTGCAAACTGTTCTTTGAGCCTGGGGTTCTTGTTTAAGCCAAACTTTTTTCGATCGGCATTAGAATCAGCGCAATAGGCATCTTTCTTATGTTTCTTTCTTATGTTGAGCTTCTTTTGTCTTTTCAAGAAAACTGCGTTTACTGATCGCTTTTAGTCTTGATATTAGTAAAGTGTTATCACGACTAAATTCCAGAATAATCGTGTGCAGCAGCTCTTCCAATGCTTTTTCGAGTTCTGCTTTAGTACGTCCAGAACAAAATTTAGCTATGGCATCATACCAATCTTATTGCTCCCGAAGTTGCTCTGCTCGCATCATACAAACCAAAGTAAAATTTATATCGTTTTCATCATAAGCCGTAGCCAGATTAGCAAAATCTTTGCCCGCTTTTAACAATAGAAATGTTGTATGCAACTCTGTGTGGGTCTGCGCCCGGTTTTCTTCTGGTGTCATCTCCGGGTAAGTGATAACATGGCTCTGATCAAAAACAACGTTATAAAAATTACGGCACAACTCGACAACGTCAGCCATTTTTTATTATTTGGTTACACTAAATCATCAAGCGTGAAAATCTGAAACATTGTCAACCCGGTATATATTCCTTCAGCGTTAAAGCAATATATTCTAAACCATTTGTATTTTGTTGTTCCGACTGGTGGTGTAAGTGCAATATCTGTTGCTGTGGTGCCAATATAAGTTGGATTTATCGCCTGGTAAAGTGTAGCGACCTCAGTGACAAAATTAACATCATTTGATCTTTCCAACCACCAGTTGTACAACCGCTCCGCGTTTGATGCTCTCCCCCTAAGGATAAACTTCCAGATGGATACAACACTTGGGCACCCGATTTTGATCCAAAAGTGTGTTTAACGTTGATGCTAGATGCCAGGCAAAAGCATTAAACGGATTGTAACTAGTATAAAATGACGAGGCACTTGCAATAAATCCTGTTCTGCTACTCGAGTCGCTTGTCAACGGTGGTATAAAACCAGCACTGTTCTTAACGCGCTTTATAACACCGCCTGATGCAGAATCTACGTATGCTTTATTTGTTAGATCAGATCCACCGGTTGGTACTGCTGATGATAACACTTTATTTGCACCCATATCCAGTGTTCCTGTCATCGTGTCGCCAGCCATTTTTACGACTGTCGCTGTTAGGTTTGTTATGCTCTGATACGGAACAGCGTCACCAGCCAAAGAGGGCAGCGGTATGTTTATCAACCGATTGCCGTTCATACTGAGATTGCCTTGCATTGTGTCCCCAGATCGATCTAATGCATAATCGCGCAGATGCTTATAGCTGACAGCGTATGTCAGATCCCCGAACGAATCTTGATTTAATCCGTTGATTACTTTACCGCCCATACTGAGTGAACCTGTCATCGTTGTACCAGCTCGCGGCACATACGTTGTCAGTGCTGTGTCAACCTGAGCACTGCAAACATCATCTGTTACATCAGCTGGTGGAAAACTTGTTGGTAATCCTGTTATCCTGCCGCCGTTAGAAAATCTGATAACACCTGTTACGGTATCGGCGGTCTTACTAATTGTATTATTTCCAACAGAGTTTAGATGATTTATACTGACCGCCTGAGACAGATTGATATTATCAGGCGGATACGCTGTTTCCAGGTTGATTACTTTTTGACCTGCCATATTGATCTGGCCTGCCATTGTGTCGCCTGATTTCTTGAGATAATTTGTTAGATCAACGCTGCTGCCATCGCCATAGCTATCCCCGATCAAGGTTCCAAACTTTGTGTAGCTCATTGTTTTATGTATCTGGTAGATGCAAAATTATTAGCCCTCTCTCCCCAAAATATGTCATACCGATTTAGAGGATCAGTGAAATGCAAAATTACGTGCGATCATTGTTTGTCAAATCTATCTGAATAACAATAAGCGTCATAAATTTTGACACTGAAAACGTTCCTAAACAGCATCATAATCATGATCTACCCAACTGCCATTATCTGATTGTCAGTCGAACGGGCTCCGGCAAAACGAACTTGCTGCTGAACACGCTGCTACGACCGCGTTTATATCTACACAATAAACCCACAACAAGATAAGTATGAGATGCTCAGCGAATACAATGACACTCTCAAGAGCACGCTCGGTGTCAATGATGATTTTTTATTATCAGATAACCCGATGACTTAACACCAGTCGACCAGCTTGACGCTGATGAGCACAAGATAATTGTGTTTGATGATTTTCCTCTAAATAACAAAGAGGTACCGGCGATCAGATCACACTTCTCGTTGTCCCGTAACAAGCGCTACAATACAATCTACCTAGCTCAGGGCTTTTACAATCTTGACTGATTTATCAGACGAAATACTGGGTGCTTTATCTTGTTTTCAGGCTTAGACAACACTGATGTTCAGAATACAGCACGCGAACAGTGTGGCGATATTACCAAAGTAAAGTTTGTCCAGTATTATCATCAGGCAACGCCGAACAAGCTCGATTTCGTTCTGTTTTACGGATTTGCCCCACATCGCGATAAGATGTTTCGCTGTGGGATCGACAGATTCTTATGCGATTAGGTCAAACACAAATTAATCTAACGATCAGATATAACAAAGATGGACAAGCAAAAAATATTTGAGGAAACTTATTGCACAACGAGCTAACCTCAAAGCGGATTACACAGCGGCCCGCGTTGGCCAGCAGCAAACTGCCGAACAAACAGCTAAACCCTTTCAGCCGATCACTGAAGCAGTGCTTGGCAAACAACATGATGGCGCAAAACTAACCCCAGAAGAACTCGGAAAACGAAAAGAGAAGGGACTACGCGGCGTTCTCGGGGAACAAAAACAGGAACTTGTCACCGCTGTTGGCCAACAAGCCGAACAACAACAACGGATTATCAAAGCGCTTGGCGAACAAGCAGAACGAGAGACCGGCCGCCGTGCTGTAACCGAGGCCATGATCGCGATCATGCCGCAGGAGACGAAAGCTAGGTTTTACTGAAAACAAGCTCAGGAGCCAATCACAATCGAGGATTTTCATAATTTGTTCCGAGGTAATTTGCAGGATTACACAGACGTTGCTAAGGTGCGAACCTGGGCCGATGACAAGTATCAAAATTTCACTGATATTCTGAATGATCTCATTACCGCTGGTAACACTGATGATTGTGACAATGTCTTCAAAGCTGGAACAGAACAGGAGATTCTCAAGGAGTATCAGCTCATACAAAACAGCATCATTGCCGCTGTTACAAAAAGCACAGCAGTAAAACACAGGGAAGAAAAAAAATACAGCTAGCCGTTCTGGCGTCTCTTTCAAGATATCGACTCCAGGTGCGATAAGAAATTACCAGACGAGGCACTAACCGGCTCCGGCATTAAGATCTTCAATAATCAAGATGAAGTTGTCGATCGACTGACACTGCTGATCTCATCAAAGGAGGCTGGCAACACTGATACTGAGATTGACAATGAAATCGTTGAGATACTCGATCATCTACGAGCCAACGGCAGTTTGACAACTGACGAGTACGCTGTTCTTCATCACGATTTAGTGTGATAAGATAGATAAAAACGCAACATTACTTCTTGACTAAACACAAGCATCTGGAAACAGCGCTAATTTCTCGGTGACGTACACTCCGCCAATTGAACTCGATCCAACGGTACAATATGAGATCGGACTAATATTAGCGACAGCATGTACCTCAATCTTCAACGTTAAGTAGAATGTCAATGATAATTTTACGTACTCGATTGTCGCTGGCACTTGGGCCAGTTACAAGATACCGCCAGGCGCTTACAACGTAACCGATCAAACTTCTGCCATCAAAGCAGGGTTAAAAGCACAGGGCACTAATTCGGTTTGTTTTACACTCGAACAAAACTACAACACACTACGCGTCCGAATAACACTGAAAACTAAGTTTCTTGTTGATTTTAGCATTGCCACAACAATCGGGTTGGTGCTAGGATTTAACAAACAACAATATGATTCGACGGCGGCACAAACAATATCATACGAGGGCAAGCTTCTTGTCAACATCACTGATGTTAGCACTATCCTGATAAATTGTTCAATTGCCGAAGGATCTTACACAGCAAAAGGAAGCAGAGGCCAGATAATATACTCATTTAGTCCTAATGTTCCACCCTGCTCACTGATGCAGATACAACCGCGTCAAATGATCTACTATCCGCTGAATGTCGAGAGTCAGATCTCGAGCATCACAATGACCCTGACCGACCAATCTGGAGGCAAATTGATTTAACAACGAGCAAGTGATATACTACTTGCACTTGAGATCGACCAGATAGAATAATCCAATAATTTTGATACACAATGAAACAAAGAAAAATTTACAAACGCAAGATCATCGGAGGATTCTTCGGCAATATTTTCTCTAAAATAGTTGAGAACATACCGGGCATAGCACAAAAAGTAGCGCCAATTGCGATTGATGCTTCAAAAGCTTTTGCAACTGGTGCTTCACCAGCAGCTGGAGCCGCTGTTGGCCAGAAGATAGCTGACAAAATATAGGGAAGACCGACACAGCAGGATAGTAATCAACCGATAAAGGACATCGCGCCAACACCAGAGACCGCCAAGGCGATGATCGCCACGGCCAAAAAAAAAACAAACTCCTATCGTCTCCTGGCGAGGAGATCGTTAGTAATCTGGTTACGAGATCAAGACCACGATTGGATATCGCTGCTTTCTAACGCGGCCATTCTATCGCAGCCTTTTAAGTTTTATCGGGTCAATTTTATCTAACTTATTACAATAAAAATGTCAACCAAACTTGATCTTGATCTTAATGAAACAACAAATAGATGACTCAAAAACAGAATTTGAATATGCTGAGTATCTTGATGATAACTCGAATGCCCCCAACACCGCGGGGCAACGTACAATAAGCACAAGAGACGAAGATCTGTACTTGCTGCCACACAAAGCTTTTCTTGAGGTACGCGGTAGTCTTAGAAGGCTGATGACACGCCCTTTGCTGCTGGTGTTGAAGTAGCATTGGTAAACAACGGTTGAAGTTGGTACTGGAATAATAACAGCTGCTTCTAACCTCCGGAAACAACGATACAACGAAGGCTACGACAAACGTCGAGCTTATTCTGACGCTGGAGCACAGATTAGTATGCTGCTGCCACTGAGCACTATCTTCGGATTCTGCCGAGATGTTAACAAAGTGTTCGGAAGCCTCAAGCGCACAATTGTGCTCAACCGAGCTGAGACTAACAACACAATCATAAAGAACGATGGCGCTGCTGTTGACCAGTTTGTAATTTCAAACCTATCGCTCCGGATGCAAAAAGTCGTGCCATCTATTGCAAAACAACTTGAGGTTGGATCATCGCTGGCAGCTTACACAAGACGAATCTACTTTGAATAAAACAATGTTTATCGCCAGTCAAACCTAACAGCAGCTACTAGCACCTGGCGAGTAACAACAGCACCATCTGACCAACTGCCGCGCCAGATCTTTGTTGTGTTTCAGCTTGACGCCCGGTATGGCAGCCAAGATCAGAACAATCTGGTGTTCGACAATCTGCTTGTTACCAGAATGAGCGTCAGAATAAACTCGAGACAGTACCGCGATAAGGCTCTGGAATGCGATTTGCTGCAGAGACAAGAAATGTTTCTCGTGCTTATGTGATGCTGATGGAGGCCATGCAAAATTACCAAGATGCAGACAGTGGATCGCAGCTCTCTATTGATAAGATTAGAACGCTCTACCCAATCTTTCACTTTGATGCGTCGAAGCATCCAGAACGATTGTCAGGTTCGCCAGCTGATATTGAGGTAACTTGGAATCTTGCAGCAGCTACCGGTGCTGCTTACAGCGCTTTTGCTCTAATAACATCAGATCGAAACCTAATACTGGACGATGTGAAGGGTAGGATGACCGTACAGGTGTAATCAGCAAACTGAAATTTATCTAACAAATCAGATAGAAGAATGAAATACATTTCACAGGAAATCAGTCTGTCGCAAGGACAAGTAAAAAAGCTAGCAGACGCCGTTTCCAAGCGAGAAGCGGTAACACTTAAAATAGCACCGGGAACCAGCAATCATGGAAGCCAGCTACCCACGAGCATCAGAACAATACTGCAACTAACTCTAACTCAATTAAAGAATATAACAGCGGGAAAGCCCTTCATACTTAGATTATCAGCAGCACAAGTAACAGCGATGGCCCGGAACGGCGGTTTCTTTGGTCCAGCACTGGCAACTATCGCAAGAACAGTATTACCCAAACTACTGCCAGTGCTCGGGACACTTGGGATAGCAACAACATCTGGAGCAATCTCTGGTGCAACAAGGAAAGCTGTGGCAGGCGATGGAGTAAAGGTAGGGGGTGGTATCAAGCAAACCATCTAACCAGCAAGCTCCAATTTTGTGTAACAAGTCTGATAACAGAATGCCACCAAAGGAAAAGACAACGAAAAAATAAAAAAGGTGACAAAGCCAAAAAAAAAAATAAAAAAACCAAGCAAAACAAACAAAGCAGAAACAGCAACAGGGAGGTTTCATCAGACCACTGCTGGCCGGGATAGCAGGGAGTCTTCTGCCGAATCTGCTGGGGATCGGGCGCGGACTTCAGTTACCCGGAACGTCCAGAGGCGGCCCGCAAGCGGGCACAGGAATAACATTGCCGGTTACGCGCCGTTAAGTACTTTTGAAATAGCTGATCGATTAAGTGATGTTACAAACTTCATCTGAGTTTTCTCAAAAGATCAATTGCCACGGAAAATGAAACCTAGTACTTGTTGTGTGATTAACATCAAGAATTTCAATGACGGCTCGGGTATACACTGGGTTGCGCTTTATGATAATAACTATTTTGACAGCTTTGATCTTCCGCCCTGCGATAACATCAAACAATACGTAGGGAGCAGGCTCCCCAACAAAAAAATCAACTACTCATCTAATCAGATACAACAGATAGGCACATCAACCTGTGGCTATTATTGTATTATGTTCATCAAGCAGATGGCGCAGGGGATGAGCTACTTAGATTTTATCACGCAGTTTTTAAATCTTATCCGAGTACTGCCAATGATGATATTGCACTAAATTTTGTGTAACACTGAAGTATAAAAATGACAACATATTGTTTGAAGTGTCGAGCAAGTCGGAATAATCTAAACAAATCAGTTGAAACAAACAGCATAAAAAAGACTGATAGCTAAAAGTACTTGCGCTGTTTGCGGTAAAAGAAAGAGCGTGTTCCTGAAGAAGACGCCAGCATCACAAGTAGCAGAAAAAATAGGCGAAGCTCTGGGGAAGATCGTTCTGGCTGAGCCTCATTCGCCTTGTTAGGAAAAACAATCTGATGAAGCTGAGCCATTATGATTCTGTCCGAAAATAATCTGACCAGCTGAGATAAACAATGGCAAACCATTGTAATTGTGATGATGACCGGCACCTCTGTGTCTAAGGCGATAAAATAATGTAATACAAACGCTGTAATCACCGAGATATTGTTGGAGGAGCGATTGACATACACACGATGATCGGTAAGTTACCACGGCCAAGCGGTGGTTGGACACTACCATGACACAAGTACACTGGGCACTGGAATCCGCTTGACCAAGAGTTAGATGAAAATGATAATTCGCTGCCAGGACAGGAGTCGTACAATCAAGTTGACACTATAGTTATGCGTCATGACATCTGCTATCGCGACAACTAGAATGACAAACATGGGTGTGATGCGAAGATGCTAGATGAGCTAAGCGCGATGACGTCGCAAAATATGAGAGAACGAGTTGATTGAAGTTTTGTCTAGGGTATCATCGGAACAAAGTATAAACTCGGAATAGGTGTGGGAGCGGGCTCCCTCGCTGATCAGCTTCATCGGCGAATATATAAAAAATGTCAGAAGGTGTGTAGTTGCAAAACGTTGCAGATGACATCTGGGCGATTGATATTGCTGATATGTCAGCTGTCGCTAGTGTTAACGATAACAAGCGCTATTTGTTAAATGTTGTTGACATCCAGAGCAGGTTCGCGTTTAGCGTTCCGCTATGCTATAAGACAGGAGCGACGATAACAGATGCTCTCTGGCAAATAATCTCAACAAGCGATAGGCGGCCCAATACGATTTGGACTGACCACGGTGGTGAGTTTTTTAATAAGCAATTTGAAAGCTTTTTAGAGCAGAATAATATTTCAAAGTATGTTGTAGGAAACGAAGGAAAGAGTGTCATTGTTTAGCGATTTAACCGTACGCTGAAAGAAAAGATCTACAAGCACTTTACAACAAACAACACTAACCGCTATGTTGATATTATGCCGCAGATTGTTTCAGATGACAATAACACAAAACGCTGTTGCGAATCATGTAATAGCAAACGAGAACTTATATCGGCGACACAGATTTAGAAAAAATGATCGTGTCAGAATTTCACTGACTAAAAAAATATTCAAAAAAGGCTTTACCCCGAATTGGTCGGATGAGGTATTTGTTGTTGACAAAGTGCTAACAACAATTCCCGTTACTTATAAACTGAAAGATCTGTCTTGCGAAGAGATCACCGGAAGCTTTTACGAACAGGAGCTCCAGAAGACAGATCAAGATATTTTTGTCATAGAGCGCGTGTTAAAAACAAAGAGCAAGAAAAGTTTGGTCAAATGGCGCGGTTACAGCGATGGTTTCAACAGCTGGATACCGACCAGCCGTATTACAAACGTGTGATGATGTCAGAGTAAATCTGCTCGTACTTAATTAGAACAGATCGGCATTTGACAGGTTTACACAATGATATTAAATACTGCCGGCGTTCTTCAGGCAGATTCATCAAGTTCAGGATTTTAACAAAGATAAAATAGTTAAAATGCTAATGTTTATAAAACATCACAATCTCGAGTTGAACTGCTCTTACTCGGCAAGAGTAGAATTAAATTTCTTTATCTTTTGGCCAGAGGATACTTAACGTCATAGCCTCCAGTGGAGGAGCAGCCGTGATTTTGTCGGGTGGTAATGTTGTTGTCGTACTCGATATCGGCAACCTCACCGTCCTCTGGTTCTGTTTCCTGCACAAGATTATCAGCGATAGAATCATAGGGCGGCAGTTGTGCTGGCTGGGGTTTAGTTTGTTTTGGTTGCTCAGGTTGGTCGAATGAAGCATAAAGATCAGCAAGGTGTTGCAGCAGGCTCGTCATTATAATATAAAGTTTTGTCTAATTGCTTGTTATAATGACAGAGATAAGATATCATACCATTGGAAACATTGTAAATCTTGATGAGCTTGAGCACGCAGTAAAAGCTTGTTTTGAGAGCGATCCGAGTGAGAAGATAAGCGTTAACCTGATCGTGGAGAAAGGCCAAAAATACAAAAATACAACAACAAAAAATTTTAAAAAAATAATTAAAAAAAAAAAAATAAGCTACTGCTGACAGCAGATGAAAGAAGGGTGGTGTTGACTTCTCGCACGCCAACGCGCAAATATCCCGTGTTGGTGATATCACCAATAACCTTCTTTGTTCTGACGTGCCTGATGAGCCCGTGGTCATTAGCCTCATACAAATCAAAATAGGAATGACGCTGATACTCATCTTGTAAAGCAAGGTTAACAAGCGCGTTGTTTATAGTTGCACTGTTCAGATGATAAACGCGCTTTCCTGCTGTTACGGCACCATTGAAAACTTTAAAGACGAATTGGTGAGCCAACATATCAGTGTAAATTGTGTCAGCTTCTCCTCTGACTTAAATCTTAAAGCCTGCTGGCGTCGGCTTTCTGATAGATGCTCTTGTTTTGACTTTCTTGACAACGCGAAGCTGATTAGCCGCGTAACAATCATACTGATTGTGATAATAGAACTTCTCGAGGTCGGAGACGCATGAGCTACTGATTTCGCTCATTATTTCTATGGGTTTTATAGCTCTAATTGGCCATCAGCTGCAGTTTGCTCGGTTCCTTTGCACTAGACACACTAATTAGAGATACAATCGGCTTGTAATTACGATGATGACGAGCTTAAAAGCGCTAGCACGCAGAAGCCTGATGATTGCAAACAAAGCACAACAGCGTTCGCTGGTTACAACAGCAGTTGGTCGTTTGATGACCAAGTAGTATTATCAGCAGGCTTTTCCCAAGATGACTTATTTCATACTGTTGCGAGTGTTGCTCAAGCCGAGCTGAAAAGTATAACGGCATCAGGCTTATTGGGCAATATCAGATCCTTTTAAGCAAGTTGCATATCACTGATGATGTTGCCGATGAAGTACTAGCCGAGCCCTTTATCATAGTGAGATCCAGAAGAATCCTGCGGGGTACAGATATGAAGCAGATTATTGATGAGATTACGAACGAGATTCAAAAGAAGACCGATGAGTATACTTCATCAGGTTCGCTCTGGCGATTTTAAGCAGTGCGATCGGTCATCTTTCACGCGGCAAAGTATGAGCCATTGCGAGGTTCGGCATTTGTTGAGCTGCCACCTAAAATAAAAAACAGTAAGTGCGTCATTAACGTTAAAAACGACGATGACAAGGGTTTCCAGTGGGCAGTGCTATCAGCGCTTTATCACGCTGATAATAAAAACCCAAACAGAGTGTCGTATTATACTGCGCATACTGCCAGATTACATTTTGAAGGAATCAGAGTTCCTGTTGAGGAGCGCCAGATTCCAACATTTGAACAGCAGAATAATATCAGTATAAATGTCTTCGGTGATGACAACGATACGATTTATCCGCGACTAATCGGTAACTGAGTATCACAGAGCACAATCAATCTGCTGTTCTATCAGGAGCACTACTGTTGGATCAAGAGTTTTGATGGTTTGGTCAGCGAACAGTACAACAAAACAAAGTGCAAGAAATATTTCTGTTATCGTTGCTTGCACGGTTGTAAATCAGAAGCAGTGTTAGCACGACACCTCGAGTACTGATCGAACTTCCAGGCGGTCACACTGCCAACAAAAGAGGAGTCCATATTACAGTATACTAATTTTAATCACCAGATGAAGATCCCTTTCATAATCTACGCCGATTTCGAGTCGTTGCTAGAAGCAGTGGAAGGGCCGCTGTGTAATCCTGATAGATCGTCGACAACCAAAGTACAAAATCATGTTCATTGAGTTGTTGCTTACAAGGTTGTCTGTGCTGTTAACGGGAGCTTATCGATAAAGTATTATCGCGGTGTAAATCCTGCATCTTGGTTACTAAAAAATCTGATGGGCGAGGTAGATGAGATCAAAAAAATCACTGAAAAAGAGTGCGCCGATGAAATCGCTGACAGTTGAGCAAGAAAACATGTTTCTAACAGCGAAAGATTGTATGATCTGCGGTAAACTGCTTGGCAATGACAGAGTACGCGACCATTGTCATATCACCGGACTCTTTCGTGGCGCTGCGCATGATCACTGCAATCTACTTTACAAGCATCCGAATTTTATCCGGGTTGTTGTTCGTAATCTCCGAGGGTATGATGCTCATATTATCGTTGACGCTTTTGGTGACCCGGAAATCATAGCGGCGACAAAGATCAGTGCTAACAGTAAGATTCAGTGCATTCCAAATAATTTTGAAAAGTACATTTCGGTCTCACTGGGTAAACTGAGGTTTATTGACAGTGTGCTGTTTATGGCGGTGTCATTGTTAAGGGTTGCAATTCTTTTGATAATCTGACAGAGCACTTTGGACAGTTGTCATATTTATTGAAACAGAAGGGAATCTACCCGTATGAGTATATGAACAGCTGGTCGTGGTTTCATGAAACAAGCTTACCAGCGAAAGCTGAGTTTTATTCAGCGTTAAACCTAGCGATAAAGAGTACGATTATGCTAGGATGATTTGGGATCGGTTTGGTTGCCAGACTCTGGGAGATTATCATGATCTATATTTGATCACTGATGCTGCTGCTTGCTGACGTATTCGAGGAATTTAGATCAGTGTGCTTGAAAAACTACCAGCTCGATCCAGCTGGGTATTATTCATCGCCCGGGTTGTCCTGGGATGCGGCTTTGAAGCTGAGTGGAGTCAAACTAAAACTACTGACAGATCCTGATCAGTTTTACTTTATCGAAAAAGGCATCAGAGGCGGGATATCAGTGATAAAAAATACGCAAAAGCGAACAACAAGTATGTTTCAGATTATGATGCTGGCAAACCGGCAAGTTACATCATTTATCTTAATCCAATAACTTGTATGAATGGTCGATGGGACAACCGCTTCCGTGTGGTGGGTTCAGATTGATCGAACCAGAGAAGTTTCTTGGTGAGATTAAAAGGAAGATACCAGATGATGTTGGATATTTTGTTGAAGTCGATCTTGATTATCCTGCTGAGCTCCACGAGCTCCACGATGATTACCCGTTCTGCGCTGAGTCCATGCTGATCACCGAGCGCAGCCCCGTTTTGGGGTTGCGTGGTAGAATCAGCCCTTACCTTTACTACTTTCTATCCCTCAAATAATTTGAACAAAATATTCTTGCTCAGATTTTAAAAAAAGAAAAATATATTCATCATATTACTTGACAAAACTAAGCTATTTTGAGGTAAAAGAAAAGAAATTATCCTTGTTTGCAAGAAATCCCAAGCACCCCACCCCGAAAATTAAGTGGTCGGTCTCTAAGAGTGTTTGTAAGTACTTTCTTTTTTCTTCGACAAATTGATCAAGGTGTTGCTCATCCACGCATATATAAACCTGATAAGTTAATTTATAGGAAGAGCCCAAGATGGCAGGAGATTTTAACATTAGCTGTATGAAGTAAATTTTTCATTAGTTTCTTCTTTCATTTGAGCAGCGGCTGCTAAGTGGTTATCGCGCCCGACCCATGACCGAAAGGATGCGGGTTCGAATTCTACCATCTGATCAGCCCGGGTCGGCTGCCGTGCTGTGTCCTTCGGCAAGGCACTTTACTCCAATTGGCTCTTCACTCAATAACCTATTTGTGTTGCTGTGCCGTAAAACACCAAACCAAACTTTCTTTTTTTATTCATTAGGTTAAGTTGAATTATATTGTGGAGTAATTCAGGTTTTTTCAATAGATTGTCAATGTGTCAATGTATCAATGTATCAACTGAATCTAATGCTTGCAAATTGCTCTCTTCAGTAGTTATTACATTCTTCATGAGTGGCAGTTATATTTTAACTGGATCGATTTCTATCTTCACAACATACATACGCGCAGGAAAGAGAATTAGAGATTTCGCGCACTTGATGATCATATATTTTGATGATCATATATCTAAATATATTTAAATGCATCTCTATATACCAGAAAATGAAATTATGTTTTATGTATATGCAGTTGTAGAATTCAATATTGGAGTGTTATGTATAATTAACCTATTATGTGTGTTTAACCTTGTCCATGATAGTAAGTCACACTTTAAAGTTCTGGTCAACTGGTATACACCTTGTTGACTGACACTGAGTTCAAGGCCAGTCTTGTTTACAATTATTCACAACGAGCTTGGGGTTTTCCCACAAGAATGACGCACGTTCTGTTGCATTGTGGGTTATTCGAATATGTGCATGTAATAGGGACTTGATACGCATTTATTCATTCATGTTTTAAATTCAGTCATTGGGAATCTGTTAATGATCAGAGTTTATAGTTGTGCTGTACACACAATTCGAAAGGAATTATTTATTTGGACATTCATTGGAATTACCACAAAGTACTCATTAACCTTTGAATTTGTATATATGACTTTTGGATATTTGTGGACATTATCAAAGGTATTCTGAATTGCACCGTTGTGGTATATCAGGACATTCAAGACTATTGATTCATTCAGAACATTCATTTGGAACATTTTACAATTTCGGATTTGTGTTTATGACATTTAGGATTATTTGGAATTTATTTCACAAATTGTAAGTGTCTTTTCAATTTTCATTTTAATTACAGAGAATAAAATTGTTTGTTAATTTTACATACATTATTGGTTTCACTTTCTTTCTGTTACATTATTTTAAGACCTAGAATCATAACAGGTGTTTATAAATTATCCTCTTTTATATATCTTTACTTGTATTTTAATTGAACAATGAAATGGTATAGTCCCAGTTATTGGTCGTACTTTGTTTTCTAATAAACACCCAATGCATTTAAATGATAAAGTCCCAGTTATTGGTCGTACTTTGTTTTGTAATAAACACCCAATGCATTTAAATGACGTAGTCCCAATTATTGGTCATATTTTGTTTTGTAATACACACTTAATGCATTTAAATGATATAGTCCCAGTTATTGGTCGTACTTTGATTTGTAATAAACACTCAATACATTTAAATGACATGGTCCCAGTTATTGATCGTACTTTGTTTTATAATAAACACTCAATACATTTAAATGATATAGTCCCAGTTATTGGTCGTACTTCGTTTTCTAATAAACACCCAATGCGTTTAAATGATATAGTCTCAGTTAATGGTCGTACTTTGTTTTGTAATAAACACCCAATTTATTTAAATGACATAGTCCCAATTATTGGTCATACTTTGTTTTATAATAAACATTCAATGCATTTAAATGATATAGTCCCAGTTATTGCTCATACTTTGTTTTATAATAAACATTCAATGCATTTAAAAGATATAGTCCCAGTTATTGGTCATATTTTGTTTTGTAATAAACTCCTAATGCATTTAATTGATATAGTTCCAGTTATTGGTCATACTTTGTTTTCTAATAAACACTTAATGCATTTAAATTGCATGGTCCCAGTTAGTGATCGTACTTTGTTTTATAATAAACACTTAATGCATTTAACTGATATAGTCCCAGTTATTGATCGTACTTTGTTTTGTAGTAAACATCAATGTATTTAAATGATATAGTCCCAGTTATTGCTCGTACTTTGTTTTATAATAAACACTTAATGCATTTAAATGATATATTCCCAGTTATTGGTCGTACTTTGTTTTTGTAATAAACACTCAATGCATTTAAATGATATAGTCCCAGTTATTGATCGTACTTTGTTTTATAATAAACACTCAATGCATTTAAATGATATATTCCCAGTTATTTGTCGTACGTTGTTTTGTAATAAACATTCAATGCATTTAAATGATATAGTCCCAGTTATTGATCGTACTTTATTTTTATAATAAACACTCAGTGCATTTATATGATATAGTCCCAGTCATTGGTCATACATTGTTTTGTAATAAACATTCAATACATTTAAATGATATAGTCCAAGTTATTGATCGTACTTTGTTTTATAATACACACTCAGTGCATTTAAATGATATAGTCCCAGTTATTTGCGTACTTTTTTTTCTAATACACACTCAGTGCATTTGAATGATATAGTCCCAGTTATTGGTCATACATTGTTTTGTAATAAACACTGAGTGCATTTAAATGATATAGTCCCAGTTATTGGTCATACATTGTTTTGTAATAAACACTGAGTGCATTTAAATGATATAGTCCCAGTTATTGGTCATACATTGTTTTGTAATAAACACTAAGTGCATTTAAATGATATAGTCCCAGTTATTGGTCATACATTGTTTTGTAATAAACACTAAGTGCATTTAAATGATATAGTCCCAGTTATTGGTCATACATTGTTTTGTAATAAACACTAAGTGCATTTAAATGATATAGTCCCAGTTATTGGTCATACATTGTTTTGTAATAAACACTAAGTGCATTTAAATGATATAGTCCCAGTTATTGGTCATACATTGTTTTGTAATAAACACTCAATGCATTTAAATGATATAGTAGCAGTAATTGATCGTACTTTGTTTTATAATAAACACTTAATCACTTAATGTATTTAAACCTATTATGATACATCATAAATGAAGTCCGCGAAGTCTCTAACTCTGTTTCCGGTACGTACTTATATTCTTAATTTAACAAGGAGTTGTTTTATCAGCAGACATTGTGGTCAGTAACCAACTTTTGGGCACCTAAATTGTTATTACTGAGTCTCCATTTTAAATACAAAATAATAATCAACAAATACAAAGAAAATCTTAACATACTCGTTGGTTTGTTGCAAGATAAACACCAATGACAAGAAAATATTTGAGTATTTTTAGGTCTACATTAGTTTCAAAAGTACTTTTTAAATGATGATACATCAGTTAATATGCAAAGGCGTATTGTGTTGTTTATTTTAGACTTGTTTTGGAAATAAAATAATATTTCTGAGAAATGAAAAAACAAATCTTTTTCAGAAGAGTGTACCTTTTTAATGTACATGTCGTGCATGATAATAGATTATATTTTGCTGCTGTGTTCATATTCACATTTCTGGACCTGTACGATTTATCATTATTAATCAAAGCTCCGCCAATCCGACATCCATCTCGACAGTGCAAGTATTCGATCTTGTTGAGCATCTATCTTTGAAAGTTTTTGTAAGTGTCGAGTGATCACGAACTCAATCCTTCATTTTCAATGTTTTATTCAGTGTGAAAATGAAAGAAATTTTAAATAGGAGTAGAAGCACGGGAGATCCAAAACTCTAGCCATATGCAAACGATTGTTATATAATAGATTATAAATATCCATCAATCAGTCTATCTTGAACATTTAGGAAATATGAAATAATGTCTAATACAAAAAAAAAAAAAACAAAAAAAAAAAATTGTTTTGGGAATTATTGATTAATATGGTCCTAAAACCCAAGTAAGATCTATGTTAGGGGAATTTTGAGGATCAATAAACAAACAGTAAATGCTGCAGAACTTAGCGAAGGAAAGAGCGTTATGAAATAACCATATTAGGCAATTCAAAGCAGCCAAGTCAAACTGGCACATATATGTTGGTGATCAGTCACGTAGCTTCAACATTGTCTGAAGTTCCTTCTTGAAAAGTAGATAAAAATCAAATATTAATATCTAAAGCACGTGCAAGTATTCTGCTCCATTTTGTGCACGTGTTCATAGTCGAAAGGGATTTAGTGTAGTTAAATCTTATTGTTAATATGTGATAGGAAGATTTGATTATATTTTGTTTTTTTTTTCCTGTACTCAAAATTTCTTATATGAGAATGGTATAGCAATTAGAATTTCGCTCAACCAGATCTAATCAATATGCTGAGTCATGAAAAATTATTAGCCCAGTTTGGGCAATTTTACTAACTGTGAGCAAGGTGATATGATTTAAACTCCCAACCGTGTCCCAACGATCGCAAACGTTGTGATATCTTAGTAATGCTTCATCTCGTTTAAGAACCTAACTGACATACAGATGTATATTGGGATAGATAGTAAAGCAGCAAACAGACAGATCCATAGACAAACAGACCCCAGATAGATAGATAGATAGATAGATAGATAGATAGATAGATAGATAGATAGATAGATAGATTGATAGGTAGGTAGGTAGGTAGGTAGGTCGGTCGGTAGGTAGATAATGCGTATTTGTGAATGTTAAGAAAACCATCGAGACAATTGTAAATATTCATAACAATCAGCGAGCATCTCGTTTTCATTGCCCTTAATATACTCTCAATGTTTCGTCTAACTACTTAGAATTATGTAATTAATTAGTTACGTAACATTACGGTGAATCCTTAGGTATGGAAAGCATAAGTACGAACACGCATTCGGCCAGAATATACACAGACACTTATTAACTTTCAAATAATTTCACAATTCATTCAAATTGTATGCATTTAATGAAATAATTAAAATTGCAAAATTTTAATGAAATTTTTAATGATAAACATTTGTTTCTTGGACTTTCGACATTAAAGGGCTCTATTGGATATCAAAGGAGAGATCATATATATTACTGTATTTTATTTCACAAATATGGTATGTGCGAAGCATTATTTCATGTGACTATAGAGAGAATTAAATTAAAGGACATTTGGTTTCATAATAAAAGCGGTGAACACTATCTGATTCTGTTGCTGTGTGTTCTTGCAAAGTGTTTGCTAATTTAACTCTTTGTCGTATTGACAGAAAAATGTATAAGCGACAGCCCTCAGATATGTATCTATGGCTTAATCCATGTAAGATATCCATCATATATGTATCCATGGCATAATACATGTAATCGATAGGCATCATGTATGTATGTAATCGATAGCCATCATATATGTGGCATAATACATGTAATCGATAGCCATCATATATGTATCCATGGCATAATACATGTAATCGATAGCCATCATATATGTATCCATGGCATAATACATGTAATCGATAGCCATCATAGATGTATCCATGGCATAATACATGTAATCGATAGCCATCATATATGTATCCATCGCATAAAAAGGCTTGCAGGTACTCTGATTAACCTATCCTGAAGTACTGGTATTGTAGCAAGTTAATTACTCTTCCCAACAAGCAACAGATAAAACATTGCACCAGCACCATAATTCATTGTTTGTGACTTCGTAGTAAGAATAAAACAAAATAAATACATGAGGTCACTATTTACTATAACATACTTTCATCAATCGTATTACATTATTTGTTCTTAATTATATTTTAAATGGATTTGTGCTTTTACTTGAGGATTTGTTTTACAATTTCGATAACATTTAGAAAATTAAGGAAAAGTAGATTTTCAAAATTAATTAACGATCTGACCTTTTTCATTATTGGAACCCCATATCTCTCTGGATAACAGTTGTAGCTGAGATTGACCATACGATTTGTCATCATTCTTCAAGGCGCGGCTTTTATTTTAAAATTTTAAAATTTTTTTGGGTACTTTCTCTGCAGTAAAAAACTCTGTTTTTGAGTGTTCTATATTTTAAAAGTTCTGTAGATGCATTTTTTAAAAAAAGTTGCTGTATTTTTTATATTTTCTCTTAAGATAAACGAGTCGCAACTAATGTCTAGCTTATATCAATCATGACAAAGGTATAATTTAATATCTAAAACTGTATAATAATACAACATAACGATAGACAATATCCCCGGACATAATAAAAATTAATACATAACTCTTTCTTGGCATATCTGAATTTGTAATGAGGCAACTTTCAACATAATCACCCAATGTACCCCTGTTTTGATCCGGCCCATGGTTACATTTTGACCTTGCATGAATCATCCGCCTTGCTGTTGACATTATAAGTTCATGTTAATGTAACGGGTGTACGGAATGTTATGACCGTCTTGAAACCCATACACCCTGATCCGAATGAGTCTCAAAGGCGCTCATAACATTCCGTACACCTCGGTAACTAACATGTAATGAATTTATTACTTCATAAACGTTAGATAAACTTATTTCTTGAAATATAACACCAGAATCCCTTGGTTTCAGTTGTTGGCTATGCACGCGATAGTTTGCAAACAGTGCGCTGGTTGTAGCATTTATCCCCCTTTTGCCGCCCCCCCCTCCCCCATAAAAAAAAAAAAACATTACAAAAATCATGCCGAATGACTGACGAATCAGCATTGTTTAATTAAAATCTCGCGTTATTTTGGGGAATGGTTTTGACTGATAATAAACTGCACATTAACCTTGTGCTGAATGTAAAATCTGGCCTTATTTTGGGGATACTTTTCACTGATAATAAACCACACATTAACTCAGTGCTGAATGTAAAATAAAACAATTTCATATATTCAGATGACAAATTAGATATTTGCATTTTACCTTTTGAAGTGTAGGTTGTCCGCCATTTTGTTTTAGCCAGTTGTTTATTGCCAGTCGCCATGTGACTTACTTACCCTTCTCTTGTAAGTCACATGATCTAGTTATAACCTTGTTGGAGTTTTTACCCCCCCCCCCCATTTTGTTTAAACAGAAATATAGGATTTTATATATTTTGATAACTGACCAATCATATTATTAGAATTTTGTATATGAGGTAATAAATATATAATTACAGTTCAGTATTGTATTTCTTTGAACACTATCTTTAAAGCGATGTCTTGGTGACAAGTGAAAACTATCCAAATCCTTAATGTTATAACTTAATTTAGTATATAAAATAAAAACTAGAAGGTAACACTAATCAATTTCATATGAATGACCATGGATTTGTTTTGTTTTTTCTTTGTTTTCAGGCTAGAAATATGGATGCGTTATCCCACAGTATCTCCACTATTATTAGCAAAGGTGCCATGAATGCATATCCGCCTATTGTTGGCCCAGTGTAATATCAGTTTTGTGCAGAAATACTTCGTGTCAGTTGGGTTTGTGATTAAATTCAAGGTCGCAGTTTTTATGGTTGGCGAGAACTAACTTTTCATGGGCACCTGTTTGCTAATTATCAACGTAAGTAATTTTGTTTACGGTTCACTTGGGGATATTTGATAAAAGAATTGGTTTTCCTCTAACTTGTATTCAAACCCCCTTACGTCAGAATGTCATAGCAGTTGGAATAATTTCAGGCAGGTGGAATTAATATACCGAATGATCAAAAACTGACAAGCTCGATAGTTGAATGGGTAATAAAGAAGAACAACGTGGCAGGTGGAATTAATATACCAAATGATCAAAAGCTGACCAGCTCGATATTTGAATGGGTAATAAAGAAGAACAACGTGACATGAATAAAGCTCCCAGCCGTGTATCATGAATATCTCTAAACTTATTACGTTAGTAATATTAGCTTCGAACTTAACTGACACGAATGGCGAAACCACGAGTTTTGCACCCACGAGATGAAATATATCCGTTCTTCACTTGGAACAAGCAAATGTTCTTGTTATTTGATGTTCAAATGTATTGGCTAGATATATCTATAACAGAACGAAGTAGCAGATTTCTTACAGTATGCACCGCGATAATGTCAGCTTTTATCCTTTATGTTCTGCTGAGTTTTGTGTGCGGAAAATATCAGTAGTAACATAATTATATTTCCTAATTTAAGGCACCCCCCCCCCCCACCCCCCAACAAACAAACAACATTAACAAAATAGTGAACAACAAAACTTAAGCGTGTTTTGGCATTTGAACCTGTTACTATTGCAACCAAGTAACAAAATAGCGGATCAAATTTCTTGTTCATAATGTTATCGTTGTCTATTGACCGCAGTGAAAAGATATGTTCGTTATTCACTCCAGTGAATTATCAAAATTATTTCTGTTGGAAAATCCACCAATTCACAGGCTATCATATCATATTATATATATATATATATATATATATATATATATATATATATATATATATATATATATATATATATATAAGTCTATTGCATAAAGCCAATCGTCCATGGCAAGTACATAATGAAGATTTTAATATACACAGAATAGCATGGTGGCACACAAATCTAGAAATCTAGGAAGGCATATATGAAATGCATATGCATCATTATAGATCCACGTCTGCAGTATTCAAGGGAGGGAAGACTTTAATTGCAATATGCATTTGGTCAAGGGATTTTCTTTTTGTAATACAATAATTCATTCTTAGCTTAAATTTCAGATAAATTTACATCATTCAACAATATAAATCATTATTATATACTTCATAAACAATTCCATTGGTTTAACGTTGTCGCCACCGGTCAATAGCCATCAGTATTCACAGTAGTTAAGTAAAAACATTCACCGCTTCCTTATAAGGTAAACACGTGCCCGCATTCGATAAACTACATCTGGCTACGGCTAAATAAAAATGGCGACGGAAACAATGAATGCTGACAATGTCATAAATGTGATGGCCACCAGATGCCGACAATGACTGTAACCCTTTGTACCTGACACCAGTGCTGAATAATTAGTAGATCTAGCTCTCATCCAAATACAAATATATATCGTCCAAATTTAAAAAAAGAAAATATGAATACATGCAAAGATTTATTTGCAAAGAGATAAATAAAAAATAAATATGATTTATAGCAACATTGAAAGTGGACGGCTATTGATCTCTAATTGCTGCTGTTAAAACGAGAGAGAGAGAGAGAGAGAGAGAGAGAGAGAGAGAGAGAGAGAGAGAGAGAGAGAGAGAGAGAGAGAGACTGACCTTTGATACAATGTATCAGTCAACAAGTTCATCACAGAGCAACCGGACCGTACGGCTTTCGGAGCTTAACATCATCATCAAAAAAAAAAATAAAAAAATAAAAAAAATAAAAAAAATAAAAAATTTATGATTGTGACTTTACTATTTGGACCTTGCTTTTTTAGTTTGATTATTTCTGCATTCGAACGTGAATTCCGTGACCTTGGCAAGCTTGCAGTCTAGTTCGGTAACAGACGCTGCAAGCAAATTTCGATAGTCACTTAATTTTTGTATGCAGTCAATACTGACCTATTAGCAATTTCTGCATCGATTTTCAACATTATTATGGGTGTGATGAGAGCTAAAATAGCCAATTAAGCATTGTTTGTGGTATTGTATTTCACCCAGAGGTTTGTCCTGAAAGTTATACCGTTTGTCGTAGAATGTAACAGGTATGGGTGACTAAATATCGAATAGAAACGGGTCATGTAGGTTCATTCATTGATAGTTTGTACCATTCATGTTGAAAACTATGTTCACTTATTCAATACTAAAAACCTACATGTTTTGTTTGCTTGTTTTTTTTTTTGTTGTTGTTGTTTTTTTTTGTTTTTTTTTTTTTTGGGGGGGGGAGATTGGTTTTTAGGTATTTATTGTGGCAACTCCTCATTACTAACATAAATAATTTAGTGTTGCCATATTTTATGGAGAGAGAGAGAGAGAGAGAGAGAGAGAGAGAGAGAGAGAGAGAGAGAGAGAGAGAGAGAGAGAGAGATGGGGGGGGGGAGGAGAGAATAAGAACAATGAATTATGCCTAAATTTCCCCACACTGATACATTTCAACATCTCATTATGTGTCATATAATAAAAGAACACATGCATTGCAGTATTTCATTCCACGACTGCAGTATACTGAAATAATCATTCCTATCTGTGCATATACGATTACACTGAAAACTATTGGGTTTCAAAATCGAGAGAAGCGTGCAGTCTATCATTCTGTTCCTGGATTCGTGTTGTAATCGCTAACCAGCTTATATGTATTCATGGCATACATAAGCTTGCAGGTACTCTGATTAAGCTGTACCTTCACAATACATGCAGAACCACCGATTTTAGAACAAATCAATTACTCAAATTAACCTTCTGTCCATAAAACTCCATTAAACCAAGAAAATCTTCAACGCTTCGCCTAATTATTAGTTGTTTATGTCTAACATAGTAAGTGTGCGGTAGATTCATTACCCACTAACAAGAACCAGTTGGTCCATGGTAATTATTCACTAACAGGAGCCGGTTGGTCAATGGTAATTATTCACTAACAGGATCCGGTTGGTCAATGGTAATTATTCATTAACAGGATCCGGTTGGTCAATGGTAATTATTCACTAACAGGAGCCAGTTGGTCCATGGTAATTACCCACTAACAGGAGACAGTTGGTCCATTGTATACTGAAGACTCATTACCCACCAACAGGAGCCAGTTGGTTCATGGTATACGGAAGACTCTGTATCCACTAACAGGAGCCAGCTGGTTCATGGTAATTACCAACTAACAGGAACCAGTTGGTCCCTGGTAATTCGAAAAAGATGAAAGTCATGCTTGCACTTTACTTTATACGTACTTCAAAGACAAACATCTGAATAACATTCATTCCTTCTAAATTGGCTTTTTGATTAAATCCAATAAATCCTACCTAACCTTTTTTCTATAAACAACAAATACGTTTCGTTACCCAATAATGAAAATCACTCATAAATTCTCGAGAAACCTTTATCACAACCAAAAGTACGAGTTTTTATCACAACCAAAAGTACGAGTTTTTATCACAACCAAAAGTACGAATTTTTATGTCAATATTAAGCATATTCTGTTCAAAAGCAAAATTATGTTTGGTAATTACGAGGCAAATGCTACTTTTATCATTTCAAAAAGTTTAAACTCAGGAATCTTCGATAAAAAATATGATAAAAACGAAACTTTGGTGTATCATTAGTATTTATTCTGTAATAAAACTGAATATATCGTTGTGCTATCTCCTATTATCTGCAGGCAGGCGTATCTTTTATATTTATCATATTGCACTTTTTTAAAATCATCTATGTAGCATTGATCGTCGTATGAAATATCTCAGCCTCCATGGTAACGTATCTGTTTTCCCATCAAATTAAAAAAAAAAAAGGAAAATAATTCCGTAATTTCTGGTCAAATACTTCACAAATTTTATAAAATTAACAGAGGGGATCCAAAAAAATCCAGTGCAAGATTATAGCATAGGCGGTACTTACTATTTGTATTACAATATTAAAAAAAGGATTCAGGGGAAACTACTCTATCACAGAGTCTATAATATAATTTTCATGGTACTCAAAATACTTTTCATAGTTTGTTTTTATACCGCACTTTTGCGGACATTTTGTGATAGTTCACGTTTGTCCCTCTGACCGTCAATAGTTATCTTTGAACCTCAACTCATTCTATACTGAATAAGGGAGTGTGATCATATTTTGCATGACGTTTTAAATATGATGAGTTGATGACAACAAAGGATTCGTATCCTGGAAGCAGCACACAAGGGAAGAGGGTGGAGTGTCAGCCTGAAATCCATCTACGCAATTTGAGGGAGGGTGATCCTCGTTTGGTATGATGTTTCAGAAAGATGACTAGATAATACGGAAGGTTTAGAAATTTGACTGAGGCCACAAGGGCACAGGTGGGATGTGTGGAGGAAACGAAACTAAACAATTAGAATAATTGTTATTGCTTCCAGTTCAAGTTAGAATTTGCCCACAACAGTATATATTCATATTACCAGAACATATGTATTAATAAAAACTAAAACGTAGACACTGTTATACGATACTCTTTATTTTGAAAGCTATGCCAATACTGATGATATGACACCGTTATTTTCCTGTAAAACACTTTCATAATGAGAAATGAGGGGAAAATAATCCATCATATGCTTCTGTGTGGGGGTAATAGAACTCTTCATTTGCATTGATGCAGGATAGAAAAATTCCACCCACGAGATCAGAAGTTTGCTTCAGATTCAGGAAAGACTCTTGTCTGGCGCAAAATTCTTATCCCGAGGGTGGAGTTACCCTATCCATCAACAATGCATATGAAGAATTATTTTTCGGACATTCCTGAAGGAAAAATGAGGGTCAAAGTGAAAACGGCGTATTGTGAATACTGATGCATCATTAAAACAATACAACAGCCATTAAAAATTGCCTCACCTTTAGTTAGGGTATAAAACATTATGTTTGCGCTGAAAGGTTCAGTATACACTTTAAATGACGTTTGAAGACATATCAGAGTTCTAAGGCTATGGCAATACACAGCGTTCGAATTGTGCACTAATAAAGTTTACACAATGATAAACATTGAACAGGTCAATAAATAAAACCCACTCGTATTCCTAAGATTAAACGAAACAAGCAAAAATATAATGAAACAGTCAAAGCGGAAAAATCTAGAATTAATTTTCCGTCTATAAATAATAATACAAATATCAATATAAAAAAAGAAGCAAGACAAGCACAAATACAATTACAACAACGGCTTTTTCTGCAGAAGATGTACACGTATGTATCTGGGTCAATCAATACGAAAACGTCCTGTTTGAGGGACACTAACTTCAACCACTGTTTGCAACTAATATTTATCTTGATTATAGTGAAAGAATGCTCAACAGATGATGGAAATCGGTGAGTCTTTGCTAGTTTGTGTGCACTGTGCTTGCAGTGGAAGGTCAAATGATTAAAGATAGCTGCCACGCGATGAATGAGTTATAGAATCCTTCATCTGCACCGGCGTAGGATAGGGAAATTCTACCCGAGAGTCAGAATCGCGTTACACGTGAGGTTCTGCCAAGTGCCTGTCGTAAAATTCTGATCCCAAAGGATAATTTTTTGTTGTTGTATCCAACAACGATGCATAATGAAGGATTATTTTTCTCACATTCCTGACTACAAAGTAGAGATCATAAACAAAATGGCGCCCATTCGGTACAAGAAAAAACATAAATGGGACAAAATATATATTAAAAATGTTTCCATATTTAGAGAGAGGGTATACTGTTTTGGTTATACTTAAGTAAACTTGGAAATGAAGTTGAAACGCAGACAGATTTTATAACTACTGAAATTAAAGAGATAGAATAATACGAGACAGTCGTGACGTGATTTTATATGATCACGTCATACAAATATGTCAAAGTGGCGATGCACCAATCAAAACGCTATTTTGACGTCATGTGATGTAAGGCAACAATCATCTAACGTAAGCTAGAGATATTATCAAGGAATGTAAGAAAGGAAAATCGCACGCTCGAGATCAAAATTTGTTGGCAGGAAATCGGGAAATCCTTGTTCCTGCCTACAAATTCTGACCCTCGGGTGGTATTTCCATATCCTGCACCAGTGCATATGACGAATTCTCTTATACCCCTCTCTCTCTCTCTCCGATATATATGCGTATATAGACCAAAGACACACCTGCCTTTAGCAAAGGAATCGCCTAAAAAATAGACAAGATACTGCATTGAGACATATTGATGTAGCCTATTGCAAGCTATTTTCTTTCGGGATTGATGAATATGTGGTGATCATACTTTATCGTATCTCTGTGGTTTCCAAAACTAGTGTATTATTATTTTCCAAGAAATTACAGTTTACTCTCTTAGTCAAGTTTCATATGCAACCCGACTGAACGGCCAGCGGTTGCCAACTACGAAACAGTCTTTCAACTGGAGATGTGAATGTATATTTGATACAGGGTATAATAACAGGAAGGCCAGAGACCTGCATATCGAACCCAGGTGTAAACCTTGTTACGTTGAGCCCAAGGTCAGATGGGTGACCAAACGTAGCAAAAGATGGATTTTCCTTGCTTCATACTAAGATATACGGATATGAACAGAATCCATCCAGACACTTATAAAAACATAAGCAAGTTAAGAACTTTAATCAAACCTAAACGCAAATTTTCTACTACCGTCACCTTGACTTCAGAGTCAAAGGAACGAGTAAATGTGTCTCAGTATGAATTGTTTTTGCTGCATAGCTATTCATGAAAAGTTTGAACATAATATTACGGGCTTTATGAAATATAAGGAAATGACAACGGTCAAACTAAACCTTATCCCAAATCCCTATAGATGTGACCTGGACCCCAAGGTCAAAGGGGCAAGTAATATGTCGCAAGAATAAATTAACTCTGCCTTATAATGAATCATCCCAGGCATTAACAAAATCCATCCAGGGGTTAGAAATACAAGCAAATGGAAAAAACTTAAAGAAAACCATAACTAAACTGTGGACGCCCCCAGATGCGCCGACGACGCCATAACTTGACTGCGATGTCTCGTCTTTCCACTAGCATAGGGTCGACAAAAATTCGCCTGGCAACGATAATCTTTATATAAAGTGGCACCGTATACTTCATATAAAGTGGCACCGTATACTTCATATATAGTTTCATGATATAGTAACGTATCTGTCTAACAAAATAAAATTGGCAGCCGCGGTAGCTCAGTTAAGAGAGTGTCAAATTTTAATCTAAGGATAGCGGGTTCGATACCCGCCCAAGCCAGCTGTGTTAAAAGTACCGTTAAAGCCAACCAGCCAAGTGATTAAAAAAAAAGTGCCATGAATAGAACAAATTGCCATTAGTAAGATCGGTACCTTTATTTGGACGTCAGTCTTTGTTGATGCAAATCAGATATAACGAGCCTAAGGCTCTCTGAGGTTTAGTATGGTTTACAATTAATGAAGACATGGTAACGTATATCGCGTATAAGTCGGGTCCAAATGCAACTAACATTTACCCTGATCTGCCGTCGCATAATGCGCAAGCAGATCAGGGTCTATGTTGTTTGCTCTACTGATTAGTCCTTACAAACTGCATAGACCCAGATCTGCCAGCGCATTATGCGACGGCAGATCTGGGTCTATGCAGTTTGCAGTTGCTTATACGCGAGTATATACGGTATATGTTTCAAATCATCTCGCATAACACATATGCTTAGAATTGTATACACGTCTGAATAAAAAGAATAGAAGAACAAGAAGCATGTAAGATGTGGTTACATAGTTTATACGCAATTTTGAGGAGACAAATAGCTTTCCAAATCTCTTTTAATACTTTTGGACTCACCTTACTGTACACAAATTTGTTTTCTTCTTAAAATGTGGTAACGTAAGACGAATATTTAAAACTTTTTGAATATTAATGCGATGTACAACAAAGTTCTTTATTAGTGAACAGTACGTAATTGCATCCCCTCAAAGTACTCCCCATGCACCTCTAAACACTTTATCAGTCTGATTATCCAATTGTAAAATTTACATTTTGTATTAATTGTTTTGGTACGTTCTTCATTCACTGGAAAACGGCACTTCCAACAGCACAGAGACTTTGAAATCGTTTGCCCCTCAGCGAATCTTTGATAACAGGATTTAGCCAAAAATCACTTGGAGCTAAATCAGGGCTGTATGGAGGATAAGGCGAAGTTTGGATGCTTTGCTCCTTAAAGAAGTCTCTCACGACGGCGGATTTATGCGCCGGTGCGTTGTTATGGAGTAGTAGGATACCTTGTGTACCAGTGCAAAGACAGGTGGTTCGGTCGATTTTCCACAATTTTAGGCAACACTTTAGAGGCATGACAGTGACACTAGCAGAGTCAGACACAGACACCTGGACGGCCATGCCTTTTACACAACAGAAAAGAACAGAACAGAACTTTATTGATATGACGTATAAAAAAGCACAAATTTTCAATACAATACATGATTCATATACAATACACGGTTGCATAGATGAATGAATAAATAAATAAATGATTAAATAATTGCGATAGAAAAATAGGGGAAAAAATGCGTATACAAATATCTCTTGACATCCCAACTACGTCGAGCGATTTGAAGTCTATGCTCGTTTTCTCCAATGCATACTTTATTATTTTCTCTTGAGTCGGGTTCAAATAAACTAAATCCATGTTTCATCACCTGTGATAATCTCATTCGAACGTCTCTGGAAACTTTTTTTTCATATTTGGCAAATAGTTGGTATTGGTTTTACGCGAGTATGTACGGTATATTTTCAGGTACCAGTATTAAGTTCCCTCCAGATATTAAGCAAGTTATATTCTGCAGGCAGATCAAGAACTGCCTCTTGCTTCTGGGTTATTTATAGCTGCATCTGTGTCAAGATCAATGAATTAAAATCATCCTCAATAATGTTATTATCATGATTAAATTAAACTACATCATCATGTATTTCTGTATAGAAGCCTTGATTGTCTCTATCGGGTCCATATATATATATATATTAGAGTACATACTGAGTTCCGAATAGTTATGTCAGGAATAATTTTATTTCCTGTATCATCATTCTTTATTATATGTACAGCAAACTGCAAATTATTGTTCAGTAATACGTACACTCACCATGAATCTGATGGCAAAGCGTTGAAGTAACATTCATACCACCTTATAGACAGTACATACGTCTATAACTTCTTTTTGTGAAGTGAGTAGCCTGTAATTACATATATTGAATATGATGTATGTTTCAGATAATTAAAAACGCCTTTTTTTGGTAGAAATCCCCTAATCCCCGCCAATTCATGGAAATAATCTGTATTTCAACATCCACTAATCTGTATTTCAACATCCACTAATTTGTATTTCAACATCCAATAATCTGTATTTCAACATCCACTAATCTGACATAGACTGATAATAAAGAGAGGTATGTACTCAGTTGGCCAATAATACACTTGATATATTTCTGAATTTTGCATCAGGTTTTTAAGGAGTATTACCGGTAGTTGTACTTTTACACATATTATAGCATATGGTAACATAGAGTGTAGTGTACAAGCAAACAGGAAACTGTTCAACGCCAAACATGAAATATCGAAAACGGAACTACATGTATCATGAACAAAAAGGTAGAAAAGAAAAATGAAATTAAAGAGTAGACAAGTGAGACAAAACATAGAGATATTACATGAAACTGAGAACAGAAAGTTAAAACAAGCAAAAGAATGTCATTGAAATTGAAAAGTACAAAAAAGAAATGACAGAAGAACGAGAAAATAAAAAAGGAAATTGGAATCAGAGGTAGACTGACTGCCTAAATACAGCACATGTCAACGGCAAGGACACTTGCGCAAACATATATAATATTAAATATATAATAATATTTACATATATTAATCTCTATTAATTTGTTTCTGACAGTACACTTCCTTTGTGTGCTATTGACCTAAACTAAAATCACATATCAAGACAAGGTATACAGAGTGAAGCATCACATATCAAGGCAAGGCAGACAGAGTGAGGCATCACATATCAAGGCAAGGTATACAGAGTGAGGCATAACATATCAAGACAAGGTATACAGAGTGAGGCATAACATATCAAGACAAGGTATACAGAGTGAGGCATCACATATCAAGTCAAGGTATACAGAGTGAGGCTTTTGTTATAAGCTCAATAATTCTCTGTGGTAAAGTATCATATATCATGTATTATTTGCTAAGTAAATTACCATACAGGAAAATAAAGTGAGGTAAAGGAGTAAGAGGATAAAGAGAAGGTAAGAGAAAAATAAAAAGTTTTTCTTCCATACATTGGTAAAATAAAAAGTATCCCCTTAATTGAGAGAGAGAGAGAGAGAGAGAGACAGACAGACAGAGAGAGAGAGACAGAGAGAGAGAGAGAGAGACAGAGAGAGAGAGAGAGAGAGAGAGAGAGAGAGAGAGAGAGAGAGAGAGAATAAAAGGGACCTTGCAATTCCACATCCTACCCCTCTACCCTCAAATGTGTATATGATATCATGCAGGAAGGGGCAAAGCAGAAGATAAAAAATACACCAGAGAGAAATACATCCTAATTTGAGCAATACGGTAGTGGTGAAAATCAACTCGTATCACGTTCAGGTACCACTTTAACAGGGACCTATATATATATATATATATATATATATATATATATATATATATATATATATATATATATATATATATATATATATATTGTTATGTATGATGTTTATATAATATTATAAATATTTTAGGAAATTATAAATGTTTCTTCACTTTGATATTTGCTTAAATCTTAATGTTATCAGGAAAAACATGTTTAACTAGTGTCCTTGAATTAGGTTGTTTTGATCAATATGTTTTCTCAATTTGAAGGTCAAGGTTGATTTTTGTTTACAAGTAAAAATTCCATTAAGATGACTCATGTTCTAGAACATTCTGTCATGTGACCAATCTTTATATATGCCATGTTTGGTGGACATTTATTCAGTTTTGACATTACCATCAGTCTTGTAAAGAGCTATTACAGTTGTGAAAATTCATTACAAATTCTAAGAGAGGAATTATTTTAAATATTCATTGGATTATAACAGTGCTCATAAACTTTTGGATTTTGGATTTTTAATTAATGATTTTGGAATTTAACTGAACTTATTCAGAGATTTTGGAATACTTCATTTTGACATCAGCACATCAAGATTTCTAGTACATCAGGACTTTGGAGACCATTAGCACATCATAACATTCAAGGACACAGCCGTGAATTCGGAACATTCTATATTTAGGACTTGTGATTAGAACAATCATTCTTATTGGATTATTAGGATTTCAAAACACATTACTGTAAGTGACTTTTTGATTTTTCATTTTAATTATATAGTAATAAATTGCTTGTTGATATTTTTACATGATTTGTTGGTTTCACTTTCTTTCTGTTACATTTTTCTTAGACCATAGAGTCGTAACAGAAATTGGGGGCTCGTCGTCCGGGATCTGAATTTCTTTAAAGCGTATTAGAGATATTAAAGTTATTTTTGAAATTCATATTGATTTTGTCTCGGAATTTTTTTTTTTTTGTCTTTGGCAAAGATTTTATATAGAGAAATTTTTGTGTGTGAAACCAACAAGCATTTACTATGGCATCTAATGTTCAGAATTTCATTTCAAAACCTACCCAGGAGGGGTTAGAGTGTATGAGAAAGGATGAGTTGCTCGAGCTTGCCAGAAAATACAGTCTATCTGAGGCAAAAGTATCATTGACAAAACAGGGAATAAAGATTATTTTAATTCAGTATTTAGTAGGTAAGGGAATTTTTGAAAATAGTGCTTTAAGTTTGAAGAGAAAGCCTGTATCTGGTTCTGACAGGAAATTAAGGGAATTAGAGTTAAAGAACCAGATGGATTTAGAGTTGGCAAAGCTTCAGATTCAGACAGAGAGAGAGAAAGAAGAGAGGCAGATACAGATGGAGAGAGAGAAAGAAGATAGGCGGATACAGATGGAGAGAGAGAAAGAAGAGAGGCAGATGGAGAGAGAGAGAGAGAGAAGAGAGGCAGCTACAAATGCAGAAGGAAGAGAGGCAGATACAAATGCAGAAGGAAGAGAGGCAAATACAAATGCAGATGCAAAGAGAAGAAAGGGAAATGCAATTTAAATTAAGAGAATTAGAACTGGCAAACAGAGCACACTCCACTCCTTTAAACACAAGTTCAGGTTTTGATGTTACTAGATATATTAGGTTAGTACCCCCTTTTCAGGAAAAAGAAGTAGATAAATACTTTCTTCATTTCGAGAAAATAGCTGAAAACTTGAAATGGCCCAGAGAGCATTGGACTTTGTTATTACAAAGTGTACTTATTGGCAAAGCTCGTGAAGTCTACACTTCACTGTCAGTACAACAAAGCACTGATTATGATGTGGTTAAGGAGTACATCTTGAAAGCTTATGAGTTGGTACCAGAGGCATATCGACAAAGGTTTAGGAATTGTAGAAAAGAAACTGGACAAACTCATGTCGAATTTGCAAGGGATAAAGAACAACTATTTGATAGGTGGTGCTCAGCCAAGAAAGTTGATCAAGCTTATGATAACCTCAGACAGCTCGTATTAATTGAAGAGTTCAAGAGGTGCATCCATAGTGATGTTAAAACCTATCTTGACGAGCAGAATGTGGAAACTTTGGAAAATGCTGCTCGTATGGCTGATGATTATTCCTTGACTCACAAAATTTCATTTGGCAATAAGTCGTCCTCTCAGCAGTTTTCTGGTAAAAAACCATTTCAATCTCATTCGAGTACTTCCAAATTTCACAACAGCACAACTGTTAGGAATCAAACATCTGATAAGACTGATCAGAAATCCTTATCTCTTCCTACGTGCACTTATTGTAAAAAGAAAGGGCACGTTATTTCTGATTGCTTCAAGTTGAAAAATAAGCAACAGAGTAAAGACAGAGCTTTTCCAAATGCTCTTATTTCTACGAGGTCAAGGTCTTGTATTGAAAGCAATACATTTGTTGGGTCAAACAAATCCCAGTCTGATTCTATTTTGGAGGCTTATGAACCATTCATGTCAGAAGGTTCTATATCACTTATTGGTGATTCTGCCAAGCCTATCCCAATTAAAATATTAAGGGACACTGGAGCTTCTCAGAGTCTTTTATTGTCAGGTACTTTGCCTTTGTCTGAGGAGTCTTCTTCAAGTGAAAGTGTTCTTGTTCAGGGAGTAGAGTGCGGCTTTGTAAATGTTCCTCTTCATTGTGTAAATTTGGCATCAGACTTAGTTTCTGGACCTGTGACTGTTGGGGCAGTGACTTCTTTACACATAGAGGGTGTTCATTTATTACTAGGCAATGACCTAGCTGGAGATAAGGTTGTGGTTAATCCACTTGTAACTGACAAGCCTTGTTTGGATCAGAAAGTTGATCCTGTCGAAACTGAAATCCCTGATTTGTACCCTGCTTGTGCAGTTACTAGAGCTATGGCAAAAATAGCTCTTGAGAGTGATGTTGATCAGGATATTATTCCTTTAGCTGACACAGGTATTGGTCAGTTTTTTGATGAGGTCACTTTTTCCTCAGGTATTGATCAATCAAATGGTATTGATCACAGTGATCCTCTTTTGGCAACTCATTCTCTTTGTTCTAATCAGGATGACAAACGACAATCCCTTGTCGTTGAACAGGAGCAAGATCCCGAGATATCTTGTTTGTTTCAGAGGGCTATTAGTGAAACTGAAGCCACACAAGTTCCAGTGTGTTACTTTGTGAAAAATGGGGTCCTTATGAGGAAATGGAGACCACCTGATGTACCCGCTGGTGACGAGTGGTCAGTGAGCTATCAAATTGTTGTTCCTAAGTCATATCGACAGGAAATTCTTAATTTAGCCCATGAAACTCCTTTGGCTGGTCATTTAGGAGTCCGTAAGACTTATCACAAGATCTTGAATCATTTTTATTGGCCGAAACTCAAAAGTGATGTTTCTAAATACTGCAGATCTTGTCACACTTGTCAAATGGTAGGAAAACCCAATCAGAAGATACCTAAGGCTCATCTGCAACCTATTCCTGCATTTGATGAACCATTTAGTAGAATAATGGTAGACTGTGTTGGTCCTTTACCTAAAACCAAGTCGGGCAACCAATACTTGTTGACCATCTACAAGATTTCCAGAAGCAATTCCTCTGAGAAATATAAAAACTAAAACTATTGTGAAAGCTTTGGTGAAGTTTTTTACACTTGTTGGCCTTCCCAAATCTGTCCAGTCCGATCAAGTGTCAAATTTTATGTCTGGAATTTTCCAACAAGTTATGCATGAATTAGGCATCCAACAGTTTAAATCTTCTGCCTATCACCCTGAAAGTCAAGGTGCTTTGGAAAGATTTCATCAAACTTGGAAGAATATGATTCGATCATATTGCTTTGATACAGAAAAGGATTGGGATGAGGGTGTTCATTTGTTGTTGTTTGCTGTTAGGGAATCAGTTCAAGAGTCGTTGGGTTTTAGTCCCTTTGAACTAGTTTTTGGTCATACTGTCCGTGGACCATTGAAATTATTGAAAGAGAAACTTCTTTCAAATGAAGATTCAAAGATTAATCTTCTTGATTATGTCTCTGATTTCAAATACAAGTTGTCAAAGGCCTGCGAAGTAGCAAGAACTAATCTTCACACTACTCAGTCAAAAATGAAATTAAGGTATGACAGAAATACACAGGAAAGGAGTTTTAAACCTGGTGACAAAGTTCTGGCTCTCTTTCCCATACCTCAAAATCCTCTTCAGGCTAAATTTTATGGTCCTTATACCGTTGCAAAGAAAGTAAATGACTTAAATTATATCATTAACACTCCTGGGAGACGGAAACAAAAAGAACTTTGTCATATAAATATGTTAAAGGAATATTTTGACAGAGATAGCTCAGCTAATTATTTAGTTAATTTAGTTGTACCTGTCCCACACAGTGAAGATATCAACGATGGAGTACAATCAGACTATAGTGACTCTGGTATAACCAATCTTCGGAATTCAGAAATATTGAACAACCTAGACCAGAAACTTTCACATCTACAACAACAGGAAAGAAATGAACTAAAACAGCTATTACATGAATATGAGCACTTGTTTCCTGATGTTCCAACACGAACAAGTAAAATTTATCATGACGTTGACATTGTAGATTCTGCGCCTGTGAAACAGCATCCTTATAGGATGAATCCTCTCAAACAGAACTATCTGAAGAAAGAAATTCAGTATTTACTGGATAATGATTTCATAGAACCAAGTAAAAGTAACTGGAGTTCACCATGTATTCTTCTTCCCAAGCCAGATAATACATTCCGTATGTGTACTGACTATAGAAAAGTCAACAGTGTCACCAAAACTGATTCATTTCCAATCCCAAGAATGGACGATTGCATTGCTAAAATTGGAAATGCGGAATATGTCACCAAGTTTGATCTTTTAAAAGGATTCTGGCAAATTCCATTGACGGAAAGGGCAAAAGAAATTTCAGCATTTGTAACTCCAGATGGACTTTATCAATATAAAGTCATGCCGTTTGGAATGAAAAATTCACCTGCAACGTTTCAACGTCTGATGAACATGATAACATTTGGTCTTGATAATTGTGACGCTTATATCGATGACGTCATTATCTACAACAACACCTGGGAAGATCATTTGGAAACCATTCGAAAATTCTTCGATCGACTCAGTGATGCGAATCTGACAATTAATTTGAGCAAACGTGAGTTTTGCCATGCTTGTGTCACATTTTTAGGACATATTGTGGGACAAGGTCAAGTTAAACCTATAGAAGCTAAGGTCAAAACTATCTCTGAATTTCAAGTTCCAATTTGTAAAAACCAACTGATGCGATTTCTAGGTATGGCTGGATATTATCGGAATTTTTCCAAAATTGCTGAACCTTTGACAAGTTTATTGAGTAAGAAAGCCAAATTTTATTGGTCTGACAAGTGTCAGGAATCTTTTGACAAGTTAAAGGCCATGCTTAAGAATGCACCAGTTCTTTCTGCACCAAATTTTAGCCAATCATTTAAATTATCTGTTGATGCAAGTGATGTAGGGGTTGGTGGAGTATTGATTCAGGAAGACAAAAGTGGTGTGGATCACCCTGTGTGTTATTTTTCTAAAAAACTAAACAAGCACCAGAAAAATTATTCCACAATTGAGAAGGAATGTTTGGCTTTGATATTGGCTTTACAGCATTTTGAAGTGTATGTTACCTCAGCTCTTTCTCCAATTATTGTGTACAGTGATCACAATCCCCTTACTTTCATCAACAAAATGAAAGATAAAAATCGGAGATTGTTGAGATGGAGTTTGATATTGCAGGAATATAACATTGACATCAAACACATCAGGGGAAAAGACAATGTGATTGCAGATGCACTCTCACGTGCCTAGAAATGTAATATTGCTTGATGTAATTAAGTCCAGTATCATAAAACATGTTCTTATGTAATTTTGGTTATTATAGTATTAGATGTATATTCAAAAGAAAGCTTTATTATATAAATCTTTCTTTTTCTTCATGACGGGAGGTGTTATGTATGATGTTTATAAATATTTTAGGAAATTATAAATGTTTCTTCACTTTAATATTTGCTTAAATCTTAATCTTATCAGGAAAAACATGTTTAACTAGTGTCCTTGAATTAGGTTGTTTTGATCAATATGTTTTCTCAATTTGAAGGTCAAGGTTGATTTTTGTTTACAAGTAAAAATTCCATTAAGATGACTCATGTTCTAGAACATTCTGTCATGTGACCAATCTTTATATATGCCATGTTTGGTGGACATTTATTCAGTTTTGACATTACCATCAGTCTTGTAAAGAGCTATTACAGTTGTGAAAATTCATTACAAATTCTAAGAGAGGAATTATTTTAAATATTCATTGGATTATAACAGTGCTCATAAACTTTTGGATTTTGGATTTTTAATTAATGATTTTGGAATTTAACTGAACTTATTCAGAGATTTTGGAATACTTCATTTTGACATCAGCACATCAAGATTTCTAGTACATCAGGACTTTGGAGACCATTAGCACATCATAACATTCAAGGACACAGCCGTGAATTCGGAACATTCTATATTTAGGACTTGTGATTAGAACAATCATTCTTATTGGATTATTAGGATTTCAAAACACATTACTGTAAGTGACTTTTTGATTTTTCATTTTAATTATATAGTAATAAATTGCTTGTTGATTTTTTACATGATTTGTTGGTTTCACTTTCTTTCTGTTACATTTTTCTTAGACCATAGAGTCGTAACAGTATATATATATATATATATATATATATATATATATATATATATATATATATATATATATATATATATATGTGTGTGTGTGTGTGTGTGTGTGTGTGTGTGTATGTGTGCTGGAATTAGTATAGCATAGTCTTTATATTTTTACAATACATAAGAATCTTACTCGGAAACATTCGAGTATTTATCCTATAAATGATATTACAACACTTACATACTATGCTAAGGCGAGTGGCGATAAATGGATAAAAGCAAACATTATAGTGTAAACCGGAAATAGAGATGAGTATATTCTTAAGCTTAAATAAAAAATAGAGTGAATCGTCACTCTTCGCCCCCCAGCCCCCTCCCCCATCAGCAATTATTCGTCTCCAAGGCACATCCTATGCAAAATGAAGTGAATATCGCTCCAAAACTTTTCACATGTCTTCGCTTCCTCTTATTTTCTGTTTCTTTTAGTTTTAAGTTTTGCACTGAATTTACTGTAACCCCCCCCCCAAACCCCCCCCCCCCCCTCAGTCACACATTCTTGTTCTTTGATATTACCCACAAATTCTAGCGTTTGCTTTGTAAGAAAATCCTTAATCACCACGCTAGAACGCTTCCGCACCTTTCTATTTTTTTTAAGAATGTCTAGCTTTTCCATCCTGGATGTAAACTTATTGCTCCTTTAGACTCTTCTTAAATTGACCTAAACGAAACACCAGACTAATGTCATGCGACGATACTTTAGCCCTCAACTTATTCTTCAAACGACTGAATACTTTTCCTACGCATTGTTATGTAAATTCCTTTTTTTTTATCAATCACACCGTAGACTATGATGTTCTCAATGCTTGTGTATTACACTTCATTTTCAAACTTATGTTAGACACTTGTAGCCCAGTAATATCTTCTGGCTGTGTCTTTTTGCCTATTAATATTTCAATTGGGCTTTTCAGATTATCATTTCGTTTGTATCACCATACCCAACTCCGATCTCATCTCATAATTTGTACACTTCATCTGTAAGTTTTGATATTTCGTCTCTCATATAATTTTGCATTTCTATCTTGATCTTCTGCAGGGCTGTCTCCAATACATTCTTCGTCACTAACCGATTCAATTTGGATTCCATGTATTCGATTGACGCCATCTTTTCAACCTTCTGTGTAAGCAGATCTAACTGGGTCCCAATTTGTCCTATTTTGTTTTGCCCTGTTGTATTTGTGCTTCGAGCGGACATCTCACAAACTGTCAAGTGGAAGTTTGTTATGGAGAGGAGAACACTTCGTCAGCCTAAGACAAATGCCTTTGGGGTTTTGCGCCATCAGAACCACCATTTTTCATATCTCTCAGAGTTTTACATTCTGCTCTCATCGATCTCGTCTTCATCTGAAGTTTGGGTATAAATCTGATTTATTTTACTTGGAATTGCTTAAATAGTCTAATTCATCACTCTAACAAGTGAACGCTAAGCAGGTGCATTTATACTTGTGACACACATACATCTGTGTATATGTGTATTCACTCCACCAAGTTTATTTCATACAGGAATAGCACCATAATCGCGGTGTTGCAGAATATTCAGGCTATTCATAGATTCACGAAGCTAAACTACAGTCAATTGTTTTGGAATACCCTTACCATACATAGCTATAATATTCATATACACGCGCTCGTGCATCCGTGCACCTCCATATTACACGTTGTCATAACTCTAACTAATATTGTTTCTAAAATCCTCGTGGGACCTTTCTGGTTCTTTATGAAACTCCAACATGCATTAAGAACTTGAATACGTCACTTCGGCTACCTTCTTCAGGAAAAATAAAGAAAGATTCACTGATAAAATTCCGATGTTTTTCTCTCTATTTTCAAAACGTGATTTGTCAGTCATGTTAACCACTGACCTCCAATATCTGCATCCAGTTAAGTCCTGCATGGAAACTTAGACTTTCCTACTTTCGTCACAACTGAATTTGTTTTTTCTTCTATAGAAGTCAATATGTTTTATTGTTTAGAAATGTATGGTATTTACCTCCCGACCACCCAGCTCTCTTTCATTCCTACTAGTCTATAATTTTTTCATTTTTTCCCCCTTCAGAATATTATCCACTCCATACGCATTTGATTATGATTATCGCAAGATTCGACCAATATATAAATAATTACTTCTTTATAATACAATAATTAATACTTTTCTTGGGAATTTTCATATTTCAAGTCAGTGTGAATGTCGCACCATCGATAGCAAAGCTCTTGTTCAGGACATCCAGAAGCATACGTCTACTGGTACGTTTGTAGATATATCTAATGCTCTTTTCTTCAAGTGGTATTTGGTTATTTTAAAATACACTACTGGTACGTTTTTAGATTTATCTAATGCTCTTTTCTTCAAATGGTATTTGGTTATTTTAAAATACACTACTGGTACGTTTGTAGATATATCTAATGCTCTTTTCTTCAAGTAGTATTTGGTTATTTTAAAATACACTACTGGTACGTTTGTAGATATATCTAATGCTCTTTTCTTCAAGTGGTATTTGGTTATTTTAAAATACACTACTGGTACGTTTGTAGATATATCTAATGCTCTTTTCTTCAAGTGGTATTTGGTTATTTTAAAATACACTACTGGTACGTTTGAAGATTTATCTAATGCTCTTTTCTTCAAGTGGTATTTGGTTATTTTAAAATACACTATCACAGAGTGGATTACATATTTTATCCTTATAGAACGTGGATACGTTTTGGCACACGTGAGAAAGCAAGTACCTCTAATAGGGCTACAGAAAGGTCATTGATAAAAGAGTAATTTGCTAACAAAAAAGCAAGTAACTCTAATAGGGAGGCAGAAAGGTCATTCATATAAGAGTGATTTGCTCGCAAGAAAGCAAATAACTCTAAGAGGGAGACAGAAAGGTTATTGCTAAAAGAGTGATTTGCTTACAAAACACTTTAGATTCTTTAATGATCGTCTGCAAAGTTAAAGTCTTATCTCATAGATTTCCAATCAAATCAATCGCTAGAACGGGCTACTGTTGCATTGAACGAAGAGACTTTTTGTTTGTTTGTTTGTTGTTTGTTTCTGCTAACGGAACTTTCGAATATTATGTATGTAAAGACGGATGATGGACAGACTTGATTTCACTTTCTTTAATGAAAGAATGAAAACCTAATATTAGAGATTTTTAATGCCACTGATACTGCAAAGTCTGGTTCACACATAATCAGTGACATCTGCAAAGCGATCGATGTTTTAGTGATATCGATAGCTTTGTTATGATACTGAAGGTAGATGTAATAGACCAATTTTGGCCCATGTGACTTAGCGTTTAACCCCAGTCCTCCCCTCTCCCAGGGGCTGGGTCCGTCCGGGAATTTTAAAGTACTGTCTTGCTCAAGTCAGCCCACCCCCATTACGCCACTTGGTTTTATCATGCAGGTGCATAATGTACTTACCATATATTGATAGTCCTATTAGAAATCCATTTGGCTATACAAACATAACTGCCAATTTTTAATGATATAGGTTATCTAAATGGAAGTCTTTGTACTTGTTGTGAGTTTCAACAGTTAACTGTCATTTCCCTGTCTGTCAAGTGTGTAACCGTAATCCTGTGTTATTAATGTTTGTTAATGGATCGCTTACCTAAATGAATGCGTGTCGTTTACAGGACATTACTGCAATAAAAACTGTTTTCAACCTTCTGCTTGCTAGGGAGTGGGATTTTCCATTTAAAGAAATATGGAAAAAGGGTTTAACACATAAAGACATTGTGTTTCAAGGCAAAATAAGTGCGCTTGGCTGAAACTAGGAAGTAAAGAGGTGTGTGGGGAAATTGTGCTGGTATTGTGGCATGCATATGGCAGAGTGTAGAAGAGGATGTAAAGTCTACCCATGTTTGAAGTGTGGTTCTGGATGGCCTCGTATTCTTTCATGTCAAAACCGTTTTTTGAACGCGTCCCACCCAATTTCGCCCAGAATGGGGCACTTCATCTGATCGAGAATCTTTCTTACCTGGCAGTTAACGTGAAAGCTGTAAACCTTAGCGCCAACGCTGGTAGTTCTCCCGTCGCGCTTGTTGCAACCAGTAGTCAGTCACCTTACGGCAAAGTTTGCTTGATTTTGCCAGAGTCTCATTTCATAGTCCGCATTTCCTGAGCTTCAGTGGTTATAAACCTCTTCAGTCTCGACGTGGAGCAGCGTCCAAAATGTTTTCGTTTCTGAATGAGGCGTTATCCCGCATGTACACGTCAAGGTTGAACAATAGCTGGTTGATCTGTATACGCTATTCGTCGCAATAGTTAAAGACGCATCTGTCGCTATATTTCGCGTCGTTATTAAAGTGTAGTACTTGTGGCAATACCCTCTCCTCGCACTAGTGCTCGCACAAGTGTTGGTTCTGACAATGTATGTTGTATTAACCAATCCTCTAGTTGGGCCTGTGGCTCTAGAATAGGTGATATGCACCGACTCAAATTTGCGTGCAGCACTCCGGGAAATTTTGTGCAGATCAGGTCGGTTCAACATTTCGGTTGCACTTGAAAACAACCGATTTCAATGGGCTACGCAATCGAGTTCAGAATCTTCACCATCTAAGATGGGTAATATAACATACATACCCTCGAAAATGTACTGCAGGCTGCTATTACTGCAATGACTGCGGACTGCTGCGGTCCACTGGCAGACCCTCCCGTTCGCTCGGCCTGGGACCCCTCTCCACCATCTTTGGATTTACCCAAGATAATAAGCCCTTCTGTGGAGGCACGTATATAGCACCCAATCCACCTGTGCTTATTACCATCTCGCGTCTCTATATCCACCTCAATCAGATAAACACCACTGGGAGTATTCTTGACGGGAAAAACAGTACCCTGCTACAATTTATTCCCGTGGGTGATAAGTCCTATGGGAAAACACGTACTGCCTCGTAGGGAAAACCACGTTGGCACAGATAACGTGCAGGCAGAATCTATGAGTTCTCGTTACGTTTTTTGTTAGATGAAACAACAAACAAACACAACAATTAATATACGGGGGTGCACTATCACCGTTGAGATTAGACACTAGTGTTCGCGCTATGAGTCTACGTAGTCGTGGCTTCTTTGGTGGTGGCGCTGTAAGCGTCTCAGGGCCATCGCTTCCATTTAGTGTCAGTCCGTGTAATACTTCTCACGAAAGCCTTACAACTAGCTTTTCAGCCACTCAAACCAGCTTTGGCTTTCCCAACTAGAACTCGCGCTATACTTAAAAAATCCATGGGGGAGCTACTAGACATAGAACGAGAATCATAGGTGCCACCTGACCAACCCTAAGCCAACCCGCATTCAGCTAGGAGTAATTGAGCTTTCAATGTCGGAACAAACCCCAAAGTACTGCCATATGGGGGTCGTGGGGGCGATTGCTACTACAATGACAACTTGGCATTTGGCGAAACGGGCTCGGCCATAACCTTTAATTTGGGGTATGTATGACCCTCTACCTCTCGGCTCACCAGACTAATAAACCGGGTGATCTTGGAAAAAGATATTTTCTGTCGCATAACCGTGATCGGCCAGAAAGAAGAAAAAGCAAGCAATTTCTAAACTTGCGAACAGAAGGCACGCAGGTTGTAACACTTGGCGGACGTATTGAAGACCGTGCCATTACCGGAACTAAAAATATTAAGGAAACTGATATTGTCTTCACATTATCGCCGCCTTGCCAGTACACAGCGGCGCGCCTCCTACAAATACTAAAAGCGCGCAGTATACGCGGGGGATAGCGTTAACACCACACTTACGGCTGTTGGACATTGTCAACAATCATTGCCGCTCCCGTTTAGCTGTGAAAGCAGAAAACATGATGAAATCCGCGTCTCATACGAGACAAAACTCAACACAATTTCCGACCACATATCCAAGGCTGTCCGTGACAACGCCATATCCGAGGCCGAGTTGAAGCTTATTTTCGATGTAGTTGACAATTATACAACCTTAAAATACAAAATATGGGCTGCATCACACAATGCACACACTTCGGTTGTCGTATACGAGGTGACAAAGAACAAGTTGACAGCCCAAGGAAAAGCCGAGAAGATTACGAAAATTCTGGCTGGAAATTTCGCAAAAAAATGTGACTTCTGTGGTGTCAGCTGAAGCGGAAATGACAGAAAGAGTGAAAACAACAGAACAGCCAGAAGAGCTGAAACAGCATGTACGACAACTTTCTTGCTCTCTGAGCATTAGGCCTGTCCCCAGCGCACCACCATCTTATGATGTATTGTGCTCACCTTAACGTGTTCCACGGCGGAAAAAAGAAACAAATTGTCCGGTTTTTATGCAGCTTAGTATACAGCTTGGCGTTACGAGAGAAGCACACGTTCACGCAGTAAACGCGTCGAAATCACTGAAAAAGACCACGGCATCAGCTGCCTCGGGAGAATCGCCAATCAGTTGTTAGAGGCATAGCGCAACCCGCAGCAAGGAATGAAGTGGACTATCTTGTTTGCCGAACAAAACAAAATACCTGCTTCCCGCCCCCCCCCCCCCCCGGGCCGGGCCGATATACATTCGATAGAAGATATAGGGTATCCGCTAACAGCCTGCTAGTTAGAATGTTTGTATAACTTTCTGGAGTATATTGTCACTCTTGGGTAAACGCTGCAGCTTCCTCAATATGTTTGTATTCATTGTCTCATAAATAACAACAGCAGCTTCGCGTGCCATCGCCAACCTTCGGTACTGTTTTAACTGCAGCAGTAGGTCGTGAGCCATCAGTGATAGTAGCAGCACCTTTATTGGTTGCCCCAGTTACTATAAAAAATCCAGCCTCCACAACAATAAGCATTGCAACTGTCAGTACAGTCAGTGGCAAAAACGCGTGAATAATAAAGCAAGCTGTACACATTTTACCTCATCAATGTTAAATATGGGACGCTTCTAAATCGTAACAGCAATGAAGGTCAAGGTAATTAACTAGTGCCAATGTCCTGTAAAGGCCCTGCATCCAATTCAGTAAGCGATCCATTAGCAAGCATTAATCACTCAAGATTGATGAATAGTTGAGGCCAAAAAAGTACTGTATTGTCCTGTTACCGACCCGCATTCAATTCGGTAGGCGATCCATTAACAAGCATTAATAGCCTGAGCTTGCTGTTACACGCTTGACAGATAAAGTAAATGACAGTTACCTGTTGAAACTCACAGCAAGGTGTTTAACTAGTGTCAATGTCCTGTAAAGGCCTTGCATCCATTTCAGTAAGCGATCCATTAACAAGCATTAATCACTCTAAAATTCATGAATAGTTGGGGCCAACAAAGTACTGTATTGTCCTGTAACCACCCCGCATTCAATTCGGTAAGCGATCCATTAACAATAAAAGCATTAATAACATGAGCTTGCTGTTACACGCTTGACAGATAGAGTAAATGACAGTTACCTGTTGAAACTCACAGCATGTACAAATGACTAACATCTAGATTTCATACATGATTAAAAATGAGCAGTTCTATTTATATAGACAAATGGATTTCTATTGGGGTTATCAGTATAAGGTAAGTACATTATACACCAGTATGATAAAACAAAGTGGCTTAATGAAGGTGGCTGGCTGGAGCAAGACAGTACTTTAAAGGTCCTGGATGGTCACAGCCACTTGGTGGTGGGGGATAGTTAGTGTGGTTTGTTTTGGTTTTTGCTGGTTTTGGTACTTCTGGCGCATTATTGGCTATATCATGCCGAAAAGATGGGAGTTAGGTGTCTTTTCCAAGGACACACAGAGGCAGCCGACCCTATCTGGCTTGGGTGGGTATCGAACTCACGAACCTTGGATTATGAGTCCGATGCTCTACCAACTGAGGAGTTAGTATTGCATAAAGGTACAAATGAGTATAGAAAAAAAGCAGTGTGTAAGATACGAGCATGCTTGTATAAAAAGATTGCGTTTGCTTGTCTGATATAATCGTTGTAAACAACAGGTAGACATTGATGTGGAAACTGAAATGGATTGATCATAATCTACATTATAGCCTGTACATGTTTTTGCCACTCACTTAACTTTCATACCCTCTTATTTTTCCTATACCACAAAACCATTAAAAGTATAAATATCTTTTATTATAAATGTTTGGTACATTGAACATTTTTATATTCAAATTTTCGAACATTATAGAGATATCTCAGAAAAAGATATTTTTTACGAATAGTTATTTGTACGCATGAAATAATAAAATAAAAAGTGTATTAAAATTCTAAAAAACAGCACAATATAATATTTGCAGACAGTTATTTCATTGCAATAAGAACATTTTTCCTAAAGAAAATTACAATCATGACTTATTTCTGAGCACACGTTCATCTGCCAGACTTAAAATAAGCTACATCATGTTGTCATTATTATTATTTTTATTATTATTATTATTATTATTATTATTATTATTAGTAGTAGTAGTAGTAGTAGTAGTATTTCTGAATCCAAGGACCTATGTTCGGAATCAGTGTCTATATATTACCGGACAAACTGACCACATAACGCATCTTATCCGGTACACGTCTTTGTTAAGCAACACATTTGAGTCACCTTCCTGTTCTTAACCTCTCTAAGACTCTGACACCTCCAAAGGAACAGGCCACCATTATAACCTCTCTGAGACTCTGACACCTCCAAAGGAAATGACCACTATTATAACCTCTGTGACTCTGACAGTTCCAAAGGAAATTATCACCATTATAACCTCCCTGAGACTCTGACACCTCCAAAGGAAATGATCACTATTATAACCTCTCTGTGACTCTGACATTTCCAAAGGAAATGATCACCATTATAACCTCTCTGAGACTCTGACACCTCCAAAGGAAATGACCACTATTATAACCTCTCTGTGACTCTGACATTTCCAAAGGAAATGACCACTATTATAACCTCTCTGTGACTCTGACATTTCCAAAGGAAATGACCACTATTATAACCTCTCCGTGACTCTGACATTTCCAAAGGAAATGACCACCATTATAACCTCTCTGAGACTCTGACATTTCCAAAGGAAATGATCACCATTATAACCTCTCTGAGACTCTGACATTTCCAAAAGAAATGACCACCATTATAACCTCTCTGAGACTCTGACACCTCCAAAGGAAATGATCACCATTATAACCTCTCTGAGACTCTGACATTTCCAAAGGAAATGATCACCATTATAACCTCTCTGAGACTCTGACACCTCCAAAGGAAATGACCACCATTATAACCTCTCTGAGACTCTGACATTTCCAAAGGAAATGACCACCATTATAACCTCTCTAAGACTCTGACACCTCCAAAGGAAATGACCACCATTATAACCTCTCTGAGACTCTGACATTTCCAAAGGAAATGACCACCATTATAACCTCTCTGAGACTCTGACATTTCCAAAGGAAATGATCACCATTATAACCTCTCTGAGACTCTGACACCTCCAAAGGAAATGACCACCATTATAACCTCTCTGAGACTCTAACACCCCCAAAGAAAATGACCACTATTATAACCTCTCTGGGAATCTGACACCTCCAAAGGAACTGACCACCATTATAACCTCCCTGAGACTCTAACACCTCCAAAGAAACTGACCACCCTTTTAACCTCGCTGAGACTCTGACACCCCCAATGGGATGACCACCAATATAACCTTTCTCAGACTCTGACACCTTCAAAGGAAATGGCCACGATTATAACACTATATGATACGTTTATAGGATAAAATCGCACTTTTTGTGTTTTGCTTTATATCGAAGTGACGAAGAAAATGAAACATATTTTAAATTCGTTCGATTTGAAAACACAAGATTTGATCTATTTTGCACTTAATGCCCTCTCTATGGCCTCGCAACCCTCTAGCAAGGTAGGTACTGTATATAAAGTTAGGTCATCTACTCGTGGGTACTATATTTGTATGATGGTAACAACGTTTTATCTTCTGGGGTTAGACCACCATTATCTTTCCTATATATTCCATAAATAAACATTTTCCCAGCTAAACTCAGATCAACATTCCAATTACACTAGGATTCCAAGGGGTGGCAGTCTCATTATAGGCCATTACACACACCAATACTAGTCAGTTGTTCTTGGTGCTTTAACAAGAGAAACAAGAAGCAGGCACAAAAAGTCCTGAGTCAAGACGTTAAGGACCGCTACAGCTTAGTATTAAAAAAGGTAATTTACAGAACATCAAGTTGCTGTTACCCAAAGTTCTAAATGCAACGCTGCATTGCTATCACGGCGACTGCTCCCGATGCTGGCGATACTTATTGGTCTGTGGTGCCGGTCACATAAATAACTAGTGGCTCAATTCCAAATTTCTCGGTTCAAACGAAATCACTAATCTGCAAATGGATGAAAATAACAAGCAATTACTACAACAAATCCTGAAAATGAAGTTAAGTGAAAGTGCTTTAATGAGACTTTACACACACACACACACACACACACACACACACACACACACACACACACACACGTGTGAGGCTGTGATCAGATCACATGATGTTTCTCTACTCCGTGAATTGTGAAGAGTGATATGCAACAACTATTCATAGAATTAACAACAAATTGGGTTAAAAAAAATCTATGGTAAAAAAAGTTGGACAATTTGGATGTCAGCCTCTGTGAAGTCCTTGGATCAAATTAAAAAAGATTCTGAATATCACAAATAATACCAATCCAGACCTGAAGTTAAGCGCCACACTCGCAAACAACAGGGCGACCAAATATATGCCAATAACAAATACACTATAAGAAAGGAGCATAAGATATGTCAAAGCGAAAAATGAGGAACACCCAAAATGCTTACAACTGACTGACGTACTTGGTTGAGAAAAACAACAACAACAACAATCCATGTATTGCGGGGAAATCTGTAGCACCTGTCATGTATTATGATATGTGATACCACCCCCTGATGAGATCAATGGAGGGATCGAAATACTTTGGGTGTTTTAAACATACTTACATAAAAGTGCAGATAAAAGAAAGCTCACCATATAAATAAGATAAATATGTTTCTGAATTCTTCATTACTAGTACATCTAAATTCAAACATTCAATATGGATTTGTACCATGATGAAAACAGTTCGCTTCTCTAAGACAGGAATTTCTAGAACAATTTGCTCGGTTGCTTTCCAAATCTAAACCCAGAGATTGGGGTAAATCTAAATTCTTAATAAAAACCATGTAAGCAATTCTGTTTCTTTTTTCATTGTTGGAAATTAGGATCTCTGTCTGAAAGTAAACCATATTTCCCATTTTGTGTTTGGTTACCAGTCCTAATGCGGCATTACCCATTTGGACCCAGAACAAATTTTCATTAAGTTTCAGTGTAAGATACTGACGAAAACAAAGTGACTATTTTCTATCAACACATAATTGTGACATTTTAAATTTAGACTTGAATATTTTTCTGTATATCTTTAGCTATAAGGAATAACTGTGCCAAGTTTAAAGTATGTGTATGAAGTACTGTTGATAATATGGGTATTTAACTTTCAACAAGCCTTGCATCTGACATGGGTCAGACCTCCAATAATTTTCCTATATATTCCATAGATACATTTCTCCAAGCTTAACTCATACCAACATTCCAATCACTCTAGGATTCCTAGAGGTGACATTGTCATTATAGGCCATTACACAAACCAAACCTTTTCAGTTGTTACCCAGTATAATTACGTTTAACAGGTGATCAACACCTACCGGGTTCATGGTTAGTAGAGGGAGAATGGGAATTTGAGATTTCTTTTACCGATCGGGGTAAACCCGGTGGAACTGAATGCTCTAAGAATATTAAGAAAGCAAAAGGAGTTCCCTGGGTTATGGTCGCGAAAGATCTCAGACACAGCATGTACGTGGAGTGTCTTCGACAACAACATGAATTCATGCACGCAGCAAATCTTATTCGGTCGAAGAAACATCGCATGGGTGTGTATCGTTGCATCAAGGTAAGTTTGTCCCCGCTGGATAGCAAGCGGTGGATTTTCCCTGATGGAAAATGAATGACCATTTACGCATACGGGCACCACGCAATCGTTGTCTGCTAGCGGACTAACATAGACCTTGGCGGTAATTCCGTATTCGCAGGAACGACTTGTAATTCCTCGCGCACAAATGCCCTACTGGGAGGCTCCGCCTCCCACGGCTTCACCACTCGTGGTTGGACATCAGAGCGGTTTCATAAACGTTCATTCAATGGCGCTAAACGGTAACGCGTTGGTTGCCCTAGACCATCAATTCCATCTGAGATAGCAAATGCACCAACGGACCATACCGGGTTAGTAGCACGACGTTGTCGACCTTCCAGCTCCCCCGGGGCATACAGGTACCGGATCAAGTTATTTCCAACTAAGTCTAACGGGGTTGGCCGTCAAGCTGCTCATGGAGAATGTGAAACGGTGACAGTTTTCTGCCGAATCGCGTCAGCGGGTCGCAACCTGGTCGTACGTGTAATTTCATTGTTTATCGCCGATATATCCGAGCGAAGCCGCATCATCCACTCGCAAGACCAATCGTGAATCAAGAATTCCAGCGCGTACTGATGCTTGAATAATCGTTCCGCAAGTGTACGGTTAAATCGTTAAACAATGGCCTGTTTACGATGAACGCCGGCATGTCCAAAGCGAATCCGTACATGGTGTTTCGCCGCGAACGCAGCAACAGTTCCGAAAAATTCTTTACCTGTAGAAACTGAGGCCATGTAAATACGTTTAAACGCGTCTGCGATACTTGCTGAATCTTTGGACGTCAACGGCTAGGCTTCCTTGTATCCACTGGCAACATCTACGACGGTTAGTGCATATTTATATGTACGTTGTCGTCCACGACAGTGTCCTCGGCCACGGCTACGTAGTGCTTGCACGCTGCGAACCTGATCATGCGGGAGAAACAAGATGTCAGTCTGGTGAACTTCGTTGGGCGTCAAAGCATCAAAACAACCACGGGAAATCGCTTGTTTGGCCAGCCATGTTATGGCGACGCAGTGGGTAACTTTTGCCGCGCTCGCTAACTTTCCAACGGCTGCTTCGCTCTTCCAATAACCGCGGGGACTGTAGTATGTGGCAGATAAAGTCCGCTTGGTGACCAGTTTCGTGGTCATGTTTGTTATATCGATACGTGAGGGTCTTCACCTCCAAGTGCAAACTTGGTCTTCATGTCTCCGTTGACAATCCATCTGTCGATTCTTTCTCCGACAGTCGGTCCAGCGATCGCATTCAAGTCATGGATGAGATCCAGATAGACATTTTGACGGTCACGAAGACCGTTTGATGCTTTACACGTGAGATCATGTCGATAACATCCAGGATCGACGCGATTTACAGGTTCTTCTCTGGGTTTTTGTTGGTTGTTTGAATCCAATCGTATATCTAGCCGTATTCCAGGCCCGCAGTAATTGCATATGGGTCACGGAGGAATCCAAATATGTTTTTCACCAGTATATTTAATCCACGTACCCCAGGTAGTTTTGTAAATGCAGCAACGATATCACTGCCAAGTTTTTTAGACCTGAGCCGTACGCGAGCGGGCTTGCCCGTAACGAATGTAAATTTCTTTGATTCACACCGGGAACAAGTTCCAGCAATTGCGGTTCTGCCATTATGCGATAGAACCAGAGTTGAATTTGCGGTACTAGTTTTGATGCTGCATCGCACATAATATGATGGCATGTTGATGTTGTATACAACAATTGACATTTAACATGGCATCGACACGAAAGATTTCCGTCATTGATTTCTCTGCATTGGCGAAACCCCGACCACCGAAGCATGGCGACGTATGAACCATGTTATAACTTACTCAGCGGTTTCGCGGACGCGCTTGCGTCTCAGGTATCCGATGATTCGTCGCCGACCATCCAGTTCTTTCCCACTATCGACGAAGCCCCTACCATTGGCGACCTTGACCCGGAAAAAAATAATCTTGTCGTGTACGAGGATGTGATGCTTGACCGCTAGGACAACCCTCGAGATTGTTTTCGTAGGACCGCCACAAAAACACAGACATGATCTAGGTGACCCAATGATACGCACACGTGCCAAAAGTGATTCGGGACAACTGCAACATGTTGATGTTATTTTGTGGGGCTGACGCGCATGGCCTCGCAAACATTCATTGGACCTGGTGTGCCGTCGATTACTGGTGGGATGAGTTCCGGAATATGTTCGCTGAGGTCACCCGGGACCCGTATAGATTTCTACCATTGAACGCTTACCAGAGCAGATTGCGATAGTCCAACAAAGCCTAGATGCAACCAGAGGCGACATCAGAGAAATGCACAAAGACATCGGCGAAATACACGAAGACGTCGGAGAGGCAATGGTGTATCTTTCACAACAACAGATCCTCAATTATTTATCAAAGAAGGTCGCGGGTGGATCCGTGAAAATCCCTTGCGTGCCGCTCTCAACAGACCCTTCAACTGGGGAGAACTCATGTTGAAACCACCAAAGAAGATGAATGATGCACACGTTAACCGTGAATGGCGCAAGTGGCTATTCAGGGAGTTTACTGGAAAATCAAAAGCCGACCGTGATGAGTGGAATCTTTTTAAAAGCGCGCGCAAGGAATTTGATGCTGGGAACCTTGAACAAGCCAATGAAATGTTGATAGGATATATGATAAAATACATGAAACAAGATGACATTTCGATTCGTTGCTTGGAAATCTGGCAATGGAGAGCGGATTACGGTTGTGGATGGCGAAGGAATCTCGCAAAGGTATTAAACGAAACCGATGATGTATAAAGTTTCATGATGGCAAAATTTAAAGATTTATCCGATCCCGCAATGAACATGGACGCGCTTGTTTTGCGAGATCGAAGCGTCCTTGATTACCAATATTATTCGTACCGAGCTAGAGTTCCCAATGAACACGGACGAATAGAATTACAAGAGCAGGACACGTCGAGACATTTTCTCCCGTGTGAGGCCTTCTTAGAAATCGATGGAACACTTGTACGTGCTTACAATGGTAACAATTACTACGACGATGTCAAGGTTTGGATTTGTCAATAACGGCATCATGACGTTGTTCAACAGCGCACGATATCTCATCGATGGAGATGAAATTGAAGCATGTTTGGACAACGTCGACGTTGCCACGACAATAGTCGGACTCGCCAGATACACCGACGATTATGCAAGATCTGCTGGCCCAACTATTATGTTTGTCAAAGATGCGGCCAACCATGCAGATCAGGTACAGTATTTCGTACGTCAACGTGCGCAGGATGCTTTTCTTCAAACGCAACCTGCTGGTATGCCTGTCAGACCTAGAGTTGTCGGTACCGCTTCGCTAAGTCCAAACAAGAATTTCACCTTGAAAACGAATTGTTGTTTTCGTGTGTGATTCCTCTCAGTCATATATTCGGGTGTTGCTGAGATGTCCGCAAGGTTATTTTCGAAGCCAAGCACACCGTCGTGTTAACCCGAAAGAGCAACAACAAAGATGCAATTTAGCATGCCGCACGCGTCCATGATGGTGAAGTTCTGTTGTCAAAATTAACATTATGAATGCCTTTGATAACCCGATTATTGACCACAGAAGCGCTTTTGTTGTCATTTATCGAATCTGGGGGTACATCAACGCTCTCGTTTCTCGCGCTCACCACAGACCCGATACAAAGCGCTGTTCAAGGACAGTTTCCGTGGCAAATAAGAACTCAAAAAATTATCAGCGCACCAAGACATGTGTTCGTGGCGTTTCAGAATATAAATGTAATGATATTTGTCCATTTAGGAATGTCTGAAGTTTCTCTGCGCTAAAGTGGTCATCCAGAACCGTTGAAGAAATTCTGCTCGATTGGGAAGCCAGTCAAGTTGCACGTACATATTACAAGCTATGGCCGTACATGGGCCGGGGTCAAAACATCGAAACAGGTCTGCATACTTTCCAGAAGACTTCACTACGCTATACCCGATTTATTACTTTTCGTTGGAACACCTGGATCTGTTCAGGGAGTCCGTGGTCGACATGCAGTTTAATGCACGTGTTAATGCGGCTGCTGTCAATACAGATGCATTGCTGTGATAGCCAATACCCTGTTGTTGGAGGGATCAGGCGGCCGATTGAAGGTCATTGACGCACCTGTGAACAACTCGTAGTGGGTAATTAAACTTATAATGTTTCAAATAAAATGTCGCGCCAGCGTAAATTTGTCACGATGAGCCGAGGTCAACTCGGAAAGATCGCAGCCGCGATAAAAAAACAACCCGGAGTTCATTTGAAACTTTATTCGGTCAAGTTATCCGGGACCACCACACTGATGTTGACACCAACACAGGTGAAACAGTTCGAAGCAGCCAAACTTCAACGCCGCAGGATACCTCTCGAGTTGTCGGGGTCGCCGCGATGAAACACGATGGCGAAATATTTCTATTTCTCACGGAGATTCCAGCGCTGTTGGTGGCTGCTGCTCCCGCGGTTGCAAAACGGCTGCGTTAGGGGCCATCGGAACCACAACCGGGCCGTATAACATCTACAAAAAAAGGAAAAGGTCTTCGACTACCCGGGCGGACTCATAGCCGACGGTGGCTTCATTTGTGGTTTCGCAGTTAACCAATTTTGATTTACTCGCGATTACAAAATTGAGCAAGCATTTCCGAGGGATCGTTATGCGGGATGAACAAAGGGTCTCGCTCCATGATCCCCCGCACGTGGTAAAACGGAATCGTTAACCTTGATTCATCAACAGGACCTGGAATTTATTGGGTCGCATATGTAAAGTTGTTGATTATCTACGCATACGCTTCACATCTAAAAGCAAAGTTCCGCCAACGCTGTTTTATTCAACGCTGCCGTCGCAAACTCGAATAGACGGCCCAATATGCGGTCATCTCGTCGTTGGAGCACTGCGCGCACATGAGGAAACCCTGACCCCGCGCGCTCTTTTCGATTTTGCATTGTCACTTAGAAGCTACGCTTAAACGTATACGAAATGCCAGTTGACATTTACAAACGCACGAGCACAGAGGCCTGACGGAGAGGCGCCGATGTGGATTTGACCACGTTTGCCACCAAAGCCAATTTGGTTGAGTTGAGCAACCGGGTTGTCCTCGGTGTTGACCCCAAGATCAAACTGGAAAACTACAAACGTTCAACGTGGACATAAACGACGTTGTTTTGATTTCGCGAGTCGCAAAAAACCTGTCCAAAATCACTGAGAACGATGGAATCAGAGACTGGCGTGTCGGTGGCCTTCATCAAAGACTACGTCGATGTTGCCAATGTTGAGATAAAGCAATACGCGGATGTAAAGGCCGCCCACGTGTTATCGGTCCTACCTCACCAATAAGCGTAGTAACTTCAGTGGGATCATACGTAAAGGTTATTGACCAGCGATCGAGAGGAAAAAAATGACGTAAGTAATGGTCGAGTTATTTTCATTGATGTTGTGGATCACTTTGATAGACCTAAATTTTACAATTTAAAGGTGCGCGAGTCCGGATCGTATTTGTTCATCTTAATCGGATATAGTAGCGGGTGGGGTAAAATGACAATATTGATAAATGATAGCAAGCATATATTTCTATTAGTAAGGCGTACCATCCAAGACGACAATGTTCCAAAAATATTTTACATATACGATATCGGTGTCGTTGGTGGCTGGATGTGAAATTCAGTTCGAACGACTCAACATCCATTCAAACGGGTACTTGACCGTCTTTGGCATCTGTGTTTAATATTTATCATTACATATACATGATGGATTCTAAACAGCCACGCGATGACGATGTTGCGGAATTTACTGACGGGGTGTTGGATCTGCTAAGAGAGCGTGTCAACATCGATGGTGATTCTGTGCCTCTTCTCGACAATATCTGCGTGACAACGGTGTCAGCTAACCCTCATATACGCTCAAATATAATCTACGCCAGGGCCAGATATAAATCGATGGTTGGGATCACCCTCATGTACCAATACCAACTCGAAGCTAGCTTGGAATCATCGCATTAGCACGCGAAAACGTCCGGTCACAGACTACGAAGTCAGACATGAAAACATCCAAGGATTGTTTCTACAATGATGTAGTGGAATTCACGGACAAATCCATCGCGATAATATTCTCCGTCAATCATATCGAACCAACAATAACTGGACCAGCGAAAGAAAACCCCACACTAATATTCACCAAAGACACACTTGTTCGCGTAACAGTTCTTGGTCAACAACGAGAACGATCATTGGCGACACAAAGGAGGGGCGTAGTTCTAGGTAAACATGGAAGCGTGCAAACAATCGCCGGAGACATAAATATTTCCCAGGAAGATATATTCTATGATTTCATGGCAGTTGTGCCAGTAAAGAAAAATACTTGGTTGGTAGTGCGTGTACGTCTTGGACCCGACCGCGATGCTTCTGGATAAGGTCTGCTTGCCGAGCAATTATACTCCGCGGTGACGTTATTAATAGAAGAACTATGATGGACCCTCAAAGTTACCAACGCCAAAAAATAATTGAAGCGAAACAACAGCTGCGATCTGAAATCGACAAGAAAACCGCCGTACTGGCAAAACACAAACGTGTGTGTTTGTCGCAGATGGAATTTGTGGACTCGCCGCGGCAACAACTTTTGACCTTGGCTTAGCGGGAATTGCGACTACGGCAACTATCAAAGGCACACCTGTCAGATTTTCCGTCTGAACTATATTGATAGGAACCGATGTGGCTGGCGGCTCTGGAAACATAATTTCATTACCGCTGCATAAACGAATACGTGTTTATTCGGAAATTGTCGCTGCAGCACAAAGTAGTCTCAGCAAAATTACCAACCTGTGCTCGGTGGCCATCGAAGATAAAACGATTACCACGGCCGAGTTCGAGATGGTGTTAAGCGAAATGGAAAACTTCCGACGACTCCGTGCGCAGATACGGAACCGGGGGGCTAGCACCCTCGAGATAGAATCGAAACAGGGATTTGATTTACAAGCAGTACAAATTCAAGTAAACTGTCCCGCTGATCAGTGAAACCCACGCACGTGCGCGGTGTCGGACCCGTTTTTTTCGCTCACGGAGCTTCATTGCGTTACTCGAGGATTCAATCGAGCTTGCAGCGGGGGGCAAAGTCATGGGGTATAGAAGGGGTTTACCATAATCAGTAACCTCATCTGTTGAAGCTTCGCTGGCGTGGCCGCACAGGCGACCCAGATCAGTAAACACCCACAAGTGGCAAAGCCACCGAGTTCGCGCGCGGGTGTAAAGTTATGGGGTATAGAAGGGGCTTACCTCAATCAGTAACATAAATTTCAAATACCTATTCTCCCTCTACTTGGTTCCATTTCTGGGTCAATAAAAACATAGTTTCTGACCATATCTCACAATAAAATGCATCTCAAAATAAAGAATGACTCTTTCTCAATTAATCCATGGCAAAAATTACCTCCTGTCATGAATATTTCGCATCGAATGGCACAACTAAACAAAATCTCTAAATTTAGATATGAACTGCTTAGCTGGGCGCTGACCCGGAAGCATCTTGTCCTGGTCTGACCCCTTCTACGTTGCAAGAAAATGGTATACGAAACATTTTTTTATGTGCATTTTGATCCATGTTGTACTGATTGGTCCTTTTGTGACCTTGTGTGCTAAGATCCCAGAGGGTACAACAGTACAATAGGGATCAAATTACGAGGTGACCATGACCATATGATTAATCCATTCTCCTTAGGGAATTACTTTGGGATTGTAAAATCCTGAGAACTTTTTTAGGTTTTGCTTTTCTTCTTCCAGTTTTGCTTCTCTACTTTAAACGTTAAATAAGGTAAAGAAATTGTGCATATATTCGTATCGTAATAACATTACTTTCATATATATATATATATATATATATATATATATATATATATATATATATATATATATAATATATAATATATATATATATATATATATACGGTTATCTCTCTCTCTCTCTATATATATATATATATGTATATATGTATGTATATATATATATATATATATATATATATATATATATATATAGAGAGAGAGAGAGAGATAACAATATATATATATATATATATATATATATATATATATAGAGAGAGAGAGAGAGAGAGAGAGAGAGAGAGAGAGAGAGAGAGAGAGAGAGAGAGAGAGAGGGGGGGGGGAGACTTGCACCAAATGACATTTCAATATATTTTCTTTTTAGATAACATGTAACCCGACCACCATGGTTGTTTATATTTATGGCAAATAGATGATAGGTCGATGTAAGAAAAATAAACAGTGTCCTCAGTCGACATACCTAATAGCAACCTGGGGTAAAATATGTACTGTATCACATGACACGCCACGCACTCTACAGTTTACGCCAGTCAGCTTTGAAACACAACCTACAGCTTGAGTTCATAATTAGATGGGTGGAGCTGGAGGGCTATATTTCGAGGGGTGCAGTTTCTCTTTACAAATCATGATCTGAATTTAGTTAAGGAGTGGAGGAATTCAGTACATACATGTATTAAAATAACGAACAACTTCTATTAAAGTTGATGGTTCGTTTTATTACAATGCAAAGTTTATTGGAATAGTGATTTATGGCAAGCGCAGGCAGAGAGGATTGTTGTGCAAATAATAAACACATGCCTTCGATTTGATGCTATAAAACCATGAATATGTATTTATTAGTTTTTACACAAAACGTAAGTTATTATAAAGAACCTTTTAGATAGCACTTCTAAAAAAATCCATTGGAATGCAAAAATGGTGGGAATGGGGTTTGAGGAGTTAAGTTGAAAAAATCAGATAGTTCTATTTCTGTATGAATATAAATAAAACTTTCATATTTTTACTCTGTATCCTTTTCATATGAACAAGTTTGAAGATCAACATTGATGTAATTTGTTCTTAAGATTCAAAGCTATCCCATATTGCCTCTCACATTTTAAGCCCAAATTTAACATTTTGGGAGGAGTCGATTTTTTTTGTAGAACAAGTAACAAGGGAGCAGTCGCTCTATGTTGTATAACAAGTAACAATTGCACATAACTAAAAAAAAATAAAATCTTCTAAATTTATGAAAGAAATATTTTATTTCAAATATATGCTAGGGCTATAGCTAGTTCCATTGTTCACCATGTTAAACCATACTCTTTTTAATACCCCTTGGTATATACCCATGTCATACAAGAAGTCTCATCTTGCAGATCTGAAGTTGTTATGAATGACAGATGTGACGGTTGACAAGGCAGGATTTATGTAAATCTACTATCCGTTTAAGAAAGAGTCGTATAGGCTTCGTATAAAGCACGGTTATGCCATAATATGGTATAGGCCACGTAGAAAACTCTGTATAGAGCTTGCTTTGTCATAATATGGTACAGGCCCCGTATAAAGCCCTTGTATGCCATCATATGGTATGGAAAGATTTCACTGTATTGCACGTAAGTGAGTAATGATTACGATTTTCGACTTGTACAATTCATCTTCATTTATAAAAGCTTCAGTTTAAATGTTATATCGTGCTGAGCATACATCTATGAAACCTTATAGCATACATCTATGAAACCTTATAGCATACAGCTATGAAACCTTATCCTTCTGCTGAATAAGTATCACAACCTTTCATTTTTATTACGAATGATCATAAAAGGCAATTAAAATGGCTATCCCAGTCGTCAGCGATCTATGTGAAGTGAAAGTACATTTTCTGTGAAAATACTAGTATCCTAAGAACAATACAAATGGATGATTTCGTCTATTTTAAACCTTCAGGGAACAGGAAATAATATATAACAGTACCTATAATCGAAATCCATACTGGGGACTCAGTTATTTAAACTAACTCCCAACTAAGATCTGTGTCCATTCTGGGGGCTCAGTTATTTAAACTAACTCCCAACTAAGATCTCTGTCCATGCTGGGGGCTCAGTTATTTAAACTCACTCCCAACTAAGATCTGTGCTATAAGAACTTTTGAGAATTAATAAACATACGTAGCATATTGCAGAGTAAAAAGGACAAAAGAGTGATATAAAATTGACTAGTAAGGCCTTACAAAGTAGCTTATTCAAACTGGCACCTAAATATTGGTCATAATTCAAGCGCGTTCAATGTAGTTTCCAAATTATCTCAAATCCGTCTTGAACTGAATATGAAAATGGAAACTTATTGCCTAAAGCATAAACAATAATTCAGCTTAAACTTATTACCTAAAGCATAAACAATAATTAAACTTAAACTTATTGCCTAAAGCATAAACAATAATTAAACTTAAACTTATTACCTAAAGCATAAACAATAATTAAACTTATTGCCTAAAGCATAAACAATAATTAAACTTAAACTTATTACCTAAAGCATAAACAATAATTCAGCTTAAACTTATTGCCTAAAGCATAAACAATAATTCAGCTTAAACTTATTACCTAAAGTATACACAAGAATTCAACTTAAACTTATACCAAAAGTATACAAAAAAATTCTAAATAAAACTTATTACCTAAGGCATACACAAGAATTAAACTTAAACTTATCACCTAAAGCATACACAAAAATTCAACTTAAACTTACTACCTAAAGTATACACAAGAATTCAACTTAAACTTTTGTAATTTGAATAGCAAGAAGAAGTTAAATATAGTGACTCTAAATTTCATCGAATATTTATTATGGAAGAATTGGTTTTCTCTTTCCTTGCACTTAGAGCTCTGTGCATGATGATGATTTTCTCTTTCCTTGCACTTAAAGCTCTGTACATGATGATGATTTTCTCTTTCCTTGCACTTAAACTCTGTACATAATGATGATTTTCTCTTTCCATGCACTTTAAGCTCTGTACATGATGATGATTTTACAATAAGAGTATTAGTTAACCAGGCTGAATTAATATGCTGAATTATCAAACTCTGATATGCAATTTGGCATGATTACTAATGACGAGTAATATGTTTAATTATCTTAGGTTGATATGCAATTTCGCATCATTACTAACGACCAGTAAGATGCTGAATTATCAGACGTTGATATGAAATTCGGCATGATTAGTATTGACTAGTAATATTCTAAATTATCAGACGTTGACATGCAATTTGTATCAAGAAGACTTCATGATCTCGGTGAAGTAAATGAAGCTAGCAACAACGCGCGTTTAGAAAGGATGGAAAAAACTATTTCAAAACTAGCGGTAAAGTATCTCAAATGTCATCAAGGAAAAAAACATTCTCCACAATGGGACAAAACCAATGAAGTGGCAAACTCACCAAAAAATACCGTTACTCCTGCAGATGACACATGCTCTCAGGCGCCTGGGACTGTTAACGCGATTAACAGCTGGCCTGTCCAAATCAATGAAGTCGAATATACCTCTCCTACGTATGCACATGCTGTTACGGGTAATTAAAAATCATTGCATAAGCCAAGTGATTTCAGTCTGGCAAAGATGCCCATGCTGTTACGGGTAATTAAGAATCATTGAATAAGCCAAGTGATTTCAGTCTGGCAAAGATGCCGTTAGACACAGATAGAACTCCCGTAGTCAACATGTCTGTGAACAGACGCGACCAGGCACATGCAGTCCATGCAAGAACAACTAATAACAGCAAATACATTATTAGTCAGTCTTACCCAAAGAAAAGTGTTAACGGAACGGACAAAAACAAGCATATAAATTTGTCTCAAACAAACTATAGCAACACTACACGGACGAAAATACAAACCCACGAGAACACAAACAACGAAGGCGTGAAATATTCGAAAGAAATGGGAAAAATGTGGATCAGACTAATCGTGATCAAAAAGATGATGAACTCTTTATTGGTATAACACGGCGCAAAACTGTTGGATATTTCCTGGGAAAAATTGATAGCAGATCTTCGCGATCGGGAATAATATCATACCTGGAGAACAAAAGGTTACATTCCACAACGATATGAATGTTCCGTAGAAGGAACGCTAAAACCTAATTGTAAAGATAAAGATTCCTGTTGAGGAGTCAGGAAATGTAAAAACTCGAGATTTTATCTGGCCGCGCGGTGTAACCTGTGAGAAGTGGGTGACATGAAACCAGCTTCGTTCATATTATGACAGAGACAACGTGTTTAGAGGAAAGGGATCGCCTGGTTCAGACGATTACAATAACTATCACGACAAAAACTCAAATTGGTATGGTGAAAGTAGCAACAGAATAAGCTATGATGACTATTATATCGATGACCACAATTATGACAATGATTGTGATGACCGTTGTGATTCTAAAATATCCAGAATATATTATGCTGCGCAGGGTGAGTGGTAGTATTTTGTTAGTATGTTATTACTGTGCTTCTCACTCAAATTCCAGCAGGTTGTGATCTTGCTTATTTTTGCTTTTCTTTCTGATACTAATGCGTGATAATGGTCTTAACTTACTTACTTGGAACGCAAGGGGCATAATGTCTTCTGCACTCTGCGTATACTTGATCTATTACTAATATTGCAATCATATGTGAACACAAGTTAACAAGCCATTCTGAGAAATTCTTGAATACTTTACACGATAACTGTACAAGCTACACTAAAAAAGATAATAGTTAGTATGACTTTCATACTAAAAGTTGAAAAGCGGTGTGGAAATAATGTATAAGAAAAATATTGCATATTCTGTCCAACAGCTAGATTGTAGTAACGACCGAATAGTAGGAACAGAATTAAGCATGGCCACAAAAATTTCACTTTTTGTATTTGGCGTTTATCTTCCTGCCTATGACAATCTTCATTTCTACTAAGAATGTATCGATTTTCTAGAGTCTCTGTTTGAATAGTATGCTTCCTTTGGTGAAGCAATTCTCATCAGAGACTTTAATATCAGATATGATGAATTTTCCCATTCTTGGTGGTCACTGTACAAAAGCCAATTGCTGACAAACTTTATTGACAAAACAACTTAGTGGCCTGAAACAAAACAAACCTGAACAAGGGATTGAGTTACACATTTGAGCCTCTTAGAATATCTCTTGACTATATTTTTGTTTGCAACAGTTTGCTTCAATACGTAAATGACTGTGAGGTCTTTGCAAATCAGGATACATGTTTGGGGTCAGATCACCATGTTCTGTACAGAAACCTCTCTGTCCTGGTCGCAATGTATCCGATCCTCTCTATGTATCTTCCCCTTCTCCTACATGGCATACAGCTGACACAGGAAGGCGTATATCTTTCCAACTAGAGGTTGACAAAAGATTAAAGAAATTATTATATTCCATTCCATTGACTCCGAAAAAAATTGGAGAGTTAAATAATAAACTCGTGTTTTTTTTTTATAAAAGAGGCTGCATTAAACACTATACATAAAAAGACATATAATCCCTATACAAAGTCTTATTGGTCACCAGATGTCCATGAAGCACATGAAAGGGCTAGACGGTTTAGAAGGATATAGATTGAAAATAGGAGACCCATGGGCCTAATATATATCACCTACAAACAATGCAAGGATGCCAAGAGAGATTTAGGAAAATTCAAGAGCAAGCTATTAATGCATACGAAGAAAGTGTGTTTAATGATTTAGATTAAACAGCAGAGTTAGATATTAGACTTGCCTGTAAATTATATCGTAAACAACGCAGTAGAAGCAGAAACTCTAAAAGCTGTTTCTAACTTAACTTTGATGGAGAAACAGCATGCAATCCACAAGAGATAGCTAACGTATTTGCCAAATATTTTAAATATCTATACACCCCAAATAATAATCCATTCTCTAGCTGTACATTAAATAAAGAAACCGATCTTAAAGATCAAGTTTTAAGGAATATTTTACATTTGCTGAAATAGCAACATCCATAAAACAGCTCAAGATACGTAAAGCGCCGGCAATAGCTGGTGTAGTGAACGAACATATAAGATATGGTGGCAAGAAATTATTACAAATCTATTCAATGCGAAATTAAACAACTGCTATATACAATGTGACTGGAAAGTCGACATAATTGTACCAATCTACAAAGGCAGAGGAAAGTGTAAAAATGACCCTGACAGCTTCAGGCCTGTATCTTTGCTACCTGTTTTGTACAAACTATTTGAAAAATGTGTATATAATAGATTGAATACATGGTACAAAAGGAAAATGCAAAATTTTCCGAATACTCAGCAGCAGGACTTCCAAAAGTAATTGAGTTGCAAACCGGCATCGTTTAACTTACATGAAGCTATCTTGCTAACACGGAATTCCTCATCGGGTGACGCTGGTTTGGTAGGGAGGATCGCACGAATCAAACATAAAAATGTGCAATCTTATTTATGTATGCATGAGTTTGTGATTTATATATGTAATTGTATGTCATGTCCTTGTCATTCTCGTGTCTGTTCCATTGCTCTATGTTGTTATTAATCTCCTAAAGGAGGAAATAAGGATGGATTGGATGGGCATGAATACTAACGACGAGTAATATTTTAAATTATTAGACGTTGGTGTGCAATTTGGCATGATTACTAATGACGAGTAAGATAATATGAACAAAGATCTTATATGTGTTTTAACAACCGCCCGAAGCCGAAATCTAAGCTAAGCAATGAATCTCAGTGATTGATACAGTTATAATTAGACCGACATGGTTCGTCCATGAGACATATGACACTCGTTCTTTTGAACACCCTGGAGTAAGCTGTAGCAAAATACCGTATACACCACTTACCTGTTTTTCTCCATAGGATTAGCATGTAATATTAACCAGGCCCAGGATATATCTTTCATTGCTTAAAGTATGCCAGAGGTGAAAATACACACAATCTAGTATTTCATTTTATAATTACAGTGCAAATATTAAATTATCTCCTGCCTGCAAAAATAAAATAATAAAATAAATATACCACATTTTAATTCTGTTTGGTTTTATAATCCTTATGCGCTTTTCAGTCTATATTTTCCAGACATAGATCCGTGCATATATCAGTAATTTAGTTTTTAGTCAGCTTCCCAGTAGGAAATTCACTTTTATAGTTTCCAGCGGCATAGTTTGGGGGATAATACCCTATGACTTGTCGAGAAACAGACTCATGGAGATCATCTCAAAATATTTGTTTCCGAAAACTTTATTAGCAGGATAGAGAGAGATTGAATGATTGATTGATATCTTTTTTTCCTCCGTATATTACTAAGAGTACAATCAATGGTATAAAGAATGCTGCAAAAATGGAAAGTAACAGTAATTAAAGGTTAGAAATAACATACATTTACAAATGATCATGCGTAAGTAAATGCATATATGGTGAACATTCAACATAAAAACCAAGGAAAATTAACTTGATATATGGTCGGGTCATAATTTGTTTTCAGCATTTGTTTTTCTACACATTATAACAGTGGGATTACCGTTTAAATGAAAACAACTGACACAGACAGTTGCAAAGTAGCTTTGACGATTTCCTGCTACAGCGAAATGGAAATACAATTTCAGAAGGTTAATTAAATGACTAACATAGAAAACCTTAAACAGTTAGCAACACACACAGAAGTAACAGCAAATCGCATCAGCATTAGAGATAAACACAATATACTTATTACAAAATTCTTTATCAAATGCAGTCATTGCTTCCTTCATATAAAAGTATTGGGATGGTTATCTATTGCAATGATGTAAATACTACCAATGATGAACCGCACAGAATATATTTTGTTAATACACTAAATTATAGGGTTACTGACAAAGCTTTAACTAAGAATACGCTCATTATCAGCATCGATAAGTCAAAAGATGATGTATATTTGCTTCACATGGAAGCAACAGTTAACTTACACATGAGATGGAAATGCATCAGTTGTTCATTGCTTAAAAGACTAACAAATCACGGGTCATCATTCCTAAGAGAGTATTCACCAAATCAATATTGGACATTGAATCTAAGTGCATGTAAACATGCACCCCAAATTTGTCAATACTATGACACCAAAACTTGTCTCGGTCTTGTGTAAAAAAAACTACATACGGATAGAGAATGATCAACGACTGAAGTGCTTGATAACGAGTACACGCAGCTTCCTCCAGAGATGAAAAAAGTTTAGTCACTATATTGGCAACGAGTCGACATGACTCAAGAGATCCTGGAAATCTTTTTCCTACTTCCCATATTACAGAGGGAATCAAACTGCCATTAAGCAATAACTTCTTAAATCGACTAAGAGAAATATCTTCATAAAGTCTGCATTTCAAAGCATTTTCATTTATCAAACCGACTTGGAATTTAACAATACTTTTCCGTTCAGATTTATTAACCGGGAATCGACCTTGAAGAACGTACGATTCAATAACGTCTTTTAGATTAAATGTATCCAGCAGTTTATAGGTTTCTGGAATAAAGCAAGTTTGTTTAACTTGCAAACTTGGAATCTGATAGCTAAAAAGACGGAGTAAAAATAATTGTTTTGCAAAATAAACAGCAGACAGCCTGCAAAGTTTCTCAAAGAAAATTAGTGTTTTTTTATATCGATGTAAGCTTCAATTGGTAAAATACCTAATAGGCCTAACGGAACGTCAGTTCGTGTATATCTAGCGATACCTTGTATATGCTTAGCGCAAAATCGATAGCCTCTCTCAGGTACAAGTATATTCTGAGGGCTTGGGTTAAACCAAGTTTCACAACCATACAACGCTTGTGGTATTGCAATAGTTTCATATCAAATCTTAGCTGTGAGCGGATTAAATCCATTCTTATTTACTCCAATATCAATACAACTGAAAAAGTACTTACAAATTTATCTGTAGCCTCTTTAAGTCTGGTATCTATTCTGTTATACTTTGACACGTTGACACCTAAATGTCTACATGACTCTGTTTCTTAAACACTCTCAAAACCCAAGAACCATTGCCGATGGTTTCTTTTGTAGTCAGATGAGCTTTCGTTGAATACTATAATGTTAGTTTTCTTGAAAATATATCCCAAATCCCACTTTATGGGAGTACTCGTTACATTTAATCAGTAACTGATCCAAGCCTGACTTCGAAAGACTTAAAAGAAGCATATCATCTGCTACAGTAGGACACGAGTAAGGGTTATAAAAAAATAAAAAAATAAACAAAAGAAAAAACACACATGCTTACACGTTGATAAAACATAAAGAAGTTTATTTATAACATAATATAAATCCACGGGGATAATATCCCACCTTCGCGTGTTCCTTGTAAAACAGGAAATCTTCGAGAAATTCTTTTAGAAAGAATAAATCTGCTATACATATTTGAATATAAGCTGACAATCACTTTCCATATTCTTGGATTCATACCAATATCATTTAATTTGTATAATAAACCATCATGCCATACGTTGTCAAAAACTTTATCTGTGTCAAGAAAAGCTGCATACAACTTGCTATGATTTTCATTAGCGTAACAAACTAGTTCATGGACTAAAAGGGAGGTCATGTTACAACCCAGACCTTTCTGAAAACCCCTCTGTAGAGGATTATTTGAAAACTCAGAAAACTTAAGATCATTATGTATCCTATTTAATAGAATCTTTTCAAAAACCTTATAAATAACTGGAAGAAGCGTTATTGCTCAATAAATCTTAGGACCTCTTTTGTTCAGTTCCCTCCCTTCAAAGCGTTACTATCAGACCTTCTTTTAGTTAATCAGGAACATGCACACATATCAACATAGAGTTGAAAAGAGTAACCAAGGCTGACCTAAGTGTAGTTCCACCGTACTTAAGGAGTTCATGTGCTAAGTTAAAATAACGCATAAAAGTGTAACCAAGGCTGACCTAAGTGTAGTTCCAACGTACTTAAGATTTGTATGTACTAAGTTTAAATAACGCATAAAAGAGTAACCAAGGCTGACTTAAGTGTAGTTCCACCGTACCTAAGATGTTCATGTGCTAAGTTTAAATAATGCATAAAAGAGGAAACCAAACTTTTATCATTCTTGCTGTTTATCTCTGATAGTCATGCAGCATGAAACTAAATTTTCTTGTGTGAACAATTAGAATCCTATCTCATACCACTACAAATCTTCGGTAATTTTATTTATATATATATATATATATATATATATATATATATATATATATATATATATATATATATATATATATATATATATATATATATATATATATATATATATATATATTGAAACATTACCAAGTGCAAAATATGAAAAATATGAAACGTAAATAAGAACATTGAATCTTGAAGGCACTGGAGAGGATCAATCTTTTCTTGGGGTAATCTTGCTATGGGTTCAAACATTACTCCAGATTACGTAACAAATGCAATGCAGTCCTTATTCTTTTGGAAGTTTACTCCGGGTTTCACGAATAGATCAAGATTACAGTAAATCCAAATGTACACGAATAATTTAAACAGAAAACAATGTAGATATTAAATATCTAAACAGTTTGAAATCTTAACTAGGACAACTTTTGTGCGCGTACTGAGTCAAGTTGAGAAATAACCTTGGATGTAGTTGATGGAATACACATACATTTATTGGGTTTGGTGATCCGCCTCTGGCGGAGTGCATCACGTATGTTTCGATAGAAAAGGCCGATAATGTTCCGATTGTGACTTTGTCTCCTTCCGCCTCCATATTGTGCCACGTGAAGAAAAGTAGTTCCAAATATATAGTTCTCAGTGGCGGCGAATAACATCCGAGGTTTCTTTCTCGACTTGACGGAAAAGGCTGAAAATGTTCCGATTGCTGTCATACGAGAAGTCTAGTCTTGAACGTCTGAAGTTGTTATGAATAATATAGGTGACCAGATATTGCATTAACGACCACACACTCAAATAGCACATGGATGTTCAATATATGCGCCCTGACATTAGTGGGTAGAATGCCCTCCTACTCATGCTTGATCGAATAAATATACTGTGATCGAGAACCGTTAGTAACTTAAAATTTCATGAGCAGAAGAGAACAGAACAGAGTAGAACAGAACTTTATTGATTTGACGTATGCAACAAAGCACATAGTCAGTGCCATACATAATTCGTATACAATACACTGTTGTATAAATAAATGAATAAATGAATCAATAAATGAATAAATAAATAAGCAATGACGATAGAAACCTTTGTACACATAAATGAGAGAGAGAGAGAGAGAGAGAGATGGAAAAAAAAGTTAAAATGCATTATACACATATTTACCTAGGTATTTTACAGTTGTTAAATCTTCATTTTTAAGTACTTGTAGTAGTTTATACATACTTGGTTTCTACCAATAATAAGGATCAATATAAGATTTTCTAAGTGAGAGGTATAGAGGACGAATTAAGACAAAATGATATTCATCTTCGACATCATTATTTACACAAAGTTCACATTTCCTTTCATGGTGTGGAAGTTATTCGTGGGGTAATTATTACTAAGCGCTCCAATTAAATAAAATAATGTCCCAATTCATGCGTCACCTTAACCTTATTTTTAAATAGATTGATTACTTCTTCTCGACAGAAACAATATTGGGAAAGCCACCATACATCACATGTTTATTGGTTATTATATGGGTTATTATATTGGTTATTATATGGGTTTTTATATGTGATTTTTACCTCAGTCGAATGAAGGTTAAATACCTGGGAGTACCCGATCTTAAGACTGTACTGTGCTACGTGACGGGCTGCACACACTATAAAGTTTTGACTCGATCAGCTTTTGAAAGTAAACCGGACTTGAAGGTTACTATTTCATCGGGTACAATTTCTATCTATAAATCGTGATAACAATTTACGTAAAAGTTGCAACATAAGAAGCTGGGTTATTCAGTTCATGTGTCAGAGGTGATTGTAAATAACATTAAGTATAGAAATTCTGACTGTCAGCGATGGAACGTAAATCAGGAAATGATGGTGTGGATTTCGTGGGTTGTTTACAACAAAATTCACACAAAGAGTACAGTCTATTGGAAGAGCTGAGTAATTCAGTACGTTGTCCAGCAAGTTGTCGATGAATCATCTCAAGTCTAAGTGGTTTTACAATAACAATTTAGAACGTTCAACTTAAAATTCATACACGTTGACAAACATACAGTGAAGTGGACGTGCTTTTTTATTTTTATTTTATTACTATTCCAGTATCACGTCTTAGGGTTAGAAAGGTTTAGGAAGGGAACTGCTACTTACTATTAAACTCAAAAGATCCGTATACAGCAATGCTTTTTCTCGTGCGTGTAGCCATTGCGGGTATCTTAACACACAGAGAGAGAGAGAGAGAGAGAGAGAGAGAGAGAGAGAGAGAGAGAGAGAGAGAGAGAGAGAGAGAGAGAGAGAGAGAGAGAGATTTATGATTCATGAGCCCACGACATAGGAAATTTGTCAAGCTTTATTTCCTTCTGATAAAATTGGATTCTTTTTTATCCTTAGAAGACACAGAGTTTTGTTTACTCAATGACTCAATACTTTAAAAAAGTAGTCTCACAAGCGAAATGAATTTGTATGTTATTGCTGACCTTTTCTTTAGCGTAAGGTCATTTGTAGGTTGACCATCATACTCTTAAATCATCCGAAAAACATGCACTTCAAGATTGCTACCTGTGACACTGCATACATATTAATACTTTGCTTGACGCAGTAATGCTCTGAAAGAATCCTGAATGCTCATTGATATTATATATATATATATATATATATATATATATATATATATATATATATATATATATATAATGATTCCAAAGTCTTAAAATCGTTCTTGCAGTTGGTATCAGATTATACGCGAGTATACAAGGTAAGTCTGTGTGCACTATTTTTGTTCTGCCTGTCTGCATGTTTCTTTGCAATACTATACATGTACCTATGTATATCCGTCCGTACTGAATAAATACTTATGAGTGTCTGTCTGTCTGTTTGTATATATGTATGCATGTATGTTTGTATGTATATATATATATATATATATATATATATATATATATATATATATATATATATATATATATATATATATATATATATATATATATGCATGTATGTATGTATATCTATCCTCCTTTGTTTAGACATAAAACAAAACCTTAAATTCTTAATATTAATTCTCGAAGGACTGGCTTAAAAATTTAGGACACAAATAAAGTGATTTTGCGTAATATGTGACCTCGAGTGAGTGAACAGCGAGTAGTTGAGGGGGCGGTAGCTCTGTTCGTAGAGAGTTGAACTCGTAATCCAAGGGTCGCGGGTTCAATGTCCGTCTAGGCCATCCAGGGTGCGCTGCCTCTGTGTGTCATTGGGAAAGGCACTTAGCTTCCATTTCCAAAGCATGATATAGCCAATAACGTGTTTAAAGTGTTGTTAAACAAACAACCAATATATCAACGACCTCAAGGAATCGAGGTGACCAACAACCAATATATCAAAGATCTCAAGGAATCGAGGTGAATTACTTCCTTTGGTACCACCTCTGACGGCAGCACAGAGAAACTCTATAAGTAATTTCAATAGAACGTCTTTGATATTCATGACAGTCCTGGATATTAGAAAACAAAAGAACTACGAGTTAAGATGGAATCAGACTTTGGTTCTCTAACACTGTATGAGTTGAAAACTTAACTAAAAATAGAAATGCAAAAGTTTCTGGATTCGAGAAATAATTAGTAGAAAGGTAAGTTAGATAGTTTGTAAAAGCGATGATGTTGCCCTTTATTGAACGTCAAACTGCGTTGTAATCCACGTTTGCATAATAGCGTTGTTTAGCGAGCCCCTCATATTCTATAAATATTATATGATGGCATTTATCCACAAGGCATTGCGCCTTTGGCCATATTGTTTTCGGACAAATAGATGATATAGCGTTCAGTAAACCTTATAGTTGTTTTCATCTTTTTCTAAGTGATAACTTTTGTGTGTTGTCCAAGCGGGACTTTTAAATACTTTTTGTGAAACACTGTTGGTATAGAAATAAACTGACTGTTTCTGCATCTATGCATTATTTTTGACCCTGCAAATATATATGAGAATAAATAAATAAATAAATAAATAAATAAATAAATAAATAAATAAATAAATAAATAAATAAATAATAATAATATGATCTTTGTACGAGGGCCACTGCTAAACAGCGCTATTACAGAGAAGCATATAAGTTAGCGAACATGGGTATATATATATATATATATATATATATATATATATATATATATATATATATATATATATTTAGAGAGAGAGAGACAGAGAGAGAGAGACAGAGAGAGAGAGACAGAGAGAGACAGAGAGAGAGAGAGAGAGAGAGAGAGAGAGAGAGAGAGAGATGGAAGGCTTTCAATACTTTCATTTTTTCCCTACAACAATAAGGCCATTTAACATTCTAATGATTCACAGTGACTGTCTCGTCTAAACAATGAAGCTAGAGGCTCTCCGATTAACATCGATCGAGTTTTTTTGTGGTACACTTTAATGTAGAGGTAATTCACCTTGGAAAGCCATTTGTTTTTCACGCTCAGAGACAAATCACTTCGTGACGTTACTTGACAGTTCATTTATCATGCTGCAAGTCGGAAGGTCTTCAGGACCAATGATTCATTTTCGAACAAGATATTTTTAATATAAAAACAATTCACCCCCTTCCCAAAATTTTACATAAATTTTGTGTCATATTTTCCTTTCTTATATTTACAATCAATTTGGATAAAAACTCACTGTCCTTTGAAAGAGGCAAATAAAGTATTATAATTCAAAATAAAGTCCTTCTCTATTAATCGGCATCTACAAATCATTTCACTCTGTATAACTAAGCAAGCAAGCAATAGGTACAACCTTTTACATAGAAGTCGTGACCATCATATGTCGTAAACGCTCCAAAGTAAACGTTGATGTATTGTGTACTAGTAATCCAAAGGTCACTGGCCTACATTTCATGGGCATAATATAGCCAGTGATTTGTTAAAAGTACCGCTAAAGCCAACCATCCGTGTTATGACACTATCGATATCGATAACAGGTTTATGACACAATCGACATCGATAACCGTGTTATGACACTATCGACATCGATAACAGTGTTATGACACTATCGACATCGATAACCGTGTTATGACACTATCGACATCGATAACACATTTGTTTACTTTATAAAAAAGGATATGTTTAAGCATTCCCACAATGCATCTGTTTTAATTATGGAGAAAAACATTTCTTATTTCCACGGTATCATTACATTTTAATGAAATGATATCAGTCATTCATAATGAAACCGGTAGATAGTAAATTCTATGTATATTTTACAACCATTCTGCTTTAGACTGACATTTACCAGTAAACCTCAAATGTTACTGAGTCTTTATTGAATAGATCCTTGTAAAATGTCTGTTTTATGAAAACGGCCTTATACAAATGAAAACGAAGAATTAATAGCTTTACGTTACCAATAATAATTTTGAAAGGACGTGGAGAAACGTTAAACTTCAACTGGTAGAACCGATATCTATACTGTTAAAAACTGCTGACTTGTTTTTTTATCTTTTGGTATTTGTTAGATGAATTAATTTCCTCTTGCGCTTGTACTTTACTAAAGAGTAATTCGAAGTTGCAAGAACAAAGTGAGTACTCAACAAACTTCGAAGTGGCAAGAACAAAGTGAGTACTCAACAAACTTCGAAGTGGCAAGAACAAAGTGAGTACTCAACAAACTTCGAAGTGGCAAGAACAAAGTGAGTACTCAACAAACTTCGAAGTGGCAAGAACAAAGTGAGTACTCAACAAACTTCGAAGTGGCAAGAACAAAGTAAGTACTCAACAAACATGAAACAACTAAGATTATATAGAATCATATAGAAAACACTGAGCAGGTAAAACATTACAAAATTTATTCTTCAACACTCAGTGTTATCAATTCATATAAAAATATAAAAATGTATTGAAAGACAAAAGCATAATTTAAAGTGTGTGTTATATATATATATATATATATATATATATATATATATATATATATATATATATATATGTAAATTTAACAGGAAATCAGTAATATATTCATACTCTATGACTATATGAATATATTGCCGACTTCCATATATGAAACGGCAAATGGACATATTCACTTTTTCATATATATATAAGATCGTAATGAGATAATAAAAAAGGGAATGTACCAAACATGCTAGTGAGAATATGAATGATAGAAGATCGGAGATGCTTTCACACAATTGTCACTATAAAATCTGTGTAGCATATATTTATTCTGGCTAACAAATTACTTAATAGCACGTGAGGTAGAATAACAAAGAACGGCCATCATTGTCCCTTTTGTGCATTGCAAATGTAAATAAAAGCATAATTATTAGCCATAAGGTGCTGCAATCGGAATACCTCGAGGCTATTATACCAAATTCCATCTCTAAAATGATTCGATGTGATACGGCGTAAAGAGGGGAAATCACCGAAAAATGGCGGAGAACTCAGTCACACACAAACGAACGCTAGGCAAAATTACAGCTATGTCAAATAGCATGTAATACATTTATGGAATTATTTGCACAAGATCAGTGAAAGAAAATTTCTATTGAGTTTATACATTCTGAACATCCTCGTCTCTTTCGATGCGAGTCGAACAACTTCGACCCTCTGAAAGAGTCTCGGCGGTAATCGTGGTGATACTTCCCAAATTGGCTAGTTTTGGGAGGACGAACATCCGGCTAGATGTGTGAAGAACAGAGTCTTATAACATGATAGGTCTTGAAAATAACACTCGACGACGTTTCAACAATCAATGAAATACCTGCACATTTAATTTTTAATGTTATTCCTGCAACTTTGTAATGAAAAAAATTGAAGAAATCAATCCTTTTCAATTGTCTGCAACTATTGCCTGCGTTGCGGTTAGTGATAATACGTCATCTATTCATTGTGACGTTTTGAAGTTATTATGATTTAATAACAACCACAGGCTTGAGGGTAGTTCAAAATGACCATTCTTTTACTACCGAGGTTTTTTTTTCTAGCATGCGATGGAAAAGGCCGAGGATGTTCCTATTGGTTTTTATACTTAAAAAAAGAAATTTCTGAATGTTTCGGCTAACGTGAAAGTATTCTCAGTCGATTCCACTGTAAGGAATACTATGATTGTGTGTAATGTGCAATGTGCATATCAAGTTAATTCATCGGCAAGGAGTAATGTTCTATTACATTTGAATTCCATTATTATGTAAACAATTCTTAAAAAATAAACGATAATTGATCTAAATACTAACTTTTAATGATAGTCGTAAGGGTTAAAATGAATATAACTTTTAATGATAGACGTAAGGGTTAAAATGAATATAAGCTTTTCGATAAAGGTAGAAACATACCAAACACGTATCTCAGATGTATTCGTTGATAAATAATCACCAGTCGCAATAGGTGCACACACACGCACACCACACACACACACACACATATATATAAATATATATATATATATATATATATATATATATATATATATATATATATATATATATAATATGTAAATATGAATGTAAGTCTTGAATATATTGCACACTACGGTGCTTACCAGTATTACATTCTCTCCAATTTGAAGAGTTTTAACGCAGAGTTCTAAAAGAACTTTACGACTTTCTGTGAGGAACACTGCACTAACAAAACCTTGACAGAAGGCGAAAGAATTTCTCCTACGGAACCTAGTATAAGAAGTTTTAATATTTATCGACAGAAGAAGAAAAAAAAAGTAAAAAAAAAAAAACATCAACGTGGACAAAAATAAAGCAAACTGCATTTTAATAAAAATCCGAGGTTTAAAATCAAGCACTACACACAAAATGTTCTGAGTTTTAAAAAAATAAAAAATAAAAAATAAAATAAAATAATAAATGCCACCAAGGGATTCTATATTCAATGATGCAGTTATAACAGGCACAATATTTGAATTGTATCAATCGTAATTGTGCATAGATTCTATAGAACTTATTTAGGCACGTAGCTGAGTTCTATCATGGAATTTAGGCAGTGTCCTCACAATAACATAGGTTTATTGACAAGTTAGGTTGATCACAATATCGTATTTTACACTGAGATCATTGATACTAAAATAACATATTATCACATTCTTATTTCTTGTTCTTGTTCTTGTTCTTGTTCTTGCTGTTGTTCTTGCTGCTGCTGCTGCTGTTGTTCTTGACTGTCCTTTTCATCACTGAACTGAGAGTCTGGTACAGCCTTTTTGTCGAAACCGTGAAGAAAAAACAAGGCCTCAGAGTATGAAGGAGGCGGAGTGGAGTAAATAGGAGGGGTCTGTTCGGTTGGAGAGTCAGGATACCTCTCAAATATGGATATATGCATTCCTGGAAATCTGCTGTGGGATTGATGAACTTGCGCCCTAGAAGTGTCAGTAGCTTCACAGATACTGCCATGTGAAATCTGGTAAATATTGTTGGCAATACCGCTACTAGATTCTGAAGAGTGCGGTATCACAAAATGAGAAAAGTGTCCTAAATCACTGACATGTGTTACAGCCGTCTGGACTGATGTCAAACTAGGCTGAGTACGTAGTAACGTTGGCGACTGCAAATCTGGAGCGAACAGTTCGCTGTATCTGGGCGGACCAAAACTATAATCAGTCTGGATGGCCACCGACTCTTGCTCATTTCCGGATCCTGTCTGCGTCAACGCACGTCTCTCTAATCGACGCCGTCTTAAGTGATGGCATAAATGCATCCCAATTACGCATATGATTGGAAGAATAACAGACAGACCTGCTGCCACGGCTATCACACTGATATCTCCACTTCCCTGTACGTTATCTGCATCTGGAAGAAGAAAAAAAAAGATAATTTATGTCATACGAATTAGGTAAAAGCAATGAAGGAGCGCGATTTGCTGTCACCTTTGCATTTCCGTCATGAAATATTGTGACGCATGACGCAGCATTATAGCACGTTGTGAGGCATGACGTCATAGATACGTAACGCATTAGCTCATGTGGGCATTCTAGCACACTGAGAGTGAGTGTAAGGCTTTACATAGAATATTTAAATGAATATCGACATTACGTTTTTAAGGCATGATGCTGAATGATAAAATAATTCATGGGTTGGTTAACTTATCATATACTTTATGAAATCTAACTGGTAATATCTTGCATGCGCAAAATACCAGAGAATAATGGCAGAGAATATTGAACACTCAGTGTCTTTGTTGTGAAACTTATAGGACATAGACATAATTTTCACTTGCTTTATATGTACGCGTTATCTTACTACATCGAAGGCCACACTCAAGCTGCACTCGCTACAACACATCTGGCGATTTGTTTAATATTTGGACTTGAAAGTGCGCAATCGTAAATTAGTACATGATTGTGCCGGTTTCTGTTAGTTTGTTGTGTGGGCTGTTTTGACGACATCTATATTGAAACATCGGAATTTCAAGTGCTGCTTAAGTACAGGCTTTTTCTTGTTTAATAGATATTTTTTATATGTATCTGATACATATTTTTTGTATGTATTTGATACATATTTTTTATGTATCTGAACCATATTTTTTGTATGTATCTGATACATATTGTTTGTATGTATTTTATAAATATTTTGTGTATGTATTTGATACATATTTTTTTTATGTATCTGATACATATTTTTTGTATGTATTTGATACATATTTTTGCATGTATTCGATACATATTTTTGTATGTATTTGATACATATTTTTGTATGTATCTGATACATATTTTGTGTACGTATTTGATACATATTTTTGAATATATTTGAAAATTATTTTTTTTAATGTATTTGATACATATTTTTTGTATGTATTTGATAAATATTTTTTGCATGTATTTGATATATATTTTTGTATGTATCTGATACATATTTTTTGTATGTATTTGATACATATTTTTGCATGTATTCGATACATATTTTTGTATGTGTTTGATACATATTTTTGGTATGTATTCGATACATATTTATATATATATATATATTTGATACATATTTTACCTTCTTAGTTATTGATCACACAAGAATAGCAATCACACACAGCTTCTGCCAGAACAATTAGGGGAGACTTCACTCTCAGGCTCCAATTTTTCCTTTGTGATCCAGCAAACGTTTGCATGCAGCAAACCATGTATGATACTGAGTTATACTGCATTGTATATAAATAAATACTATTCTACATTAGGGATATCTACCTCTGCCATTTTGAGAATTGTATTACTTTCTGGTCATGTCATTATAATCCTATTTTTGGCAACCACAAGTAAGGAGAAATAGACAACCAGTTCATTGATTAAATATTTGGGTCTAACTAGTATGAAACATAACATATGAAGAAAAACATGTTTGATTTTTACAGTTCAGTTTCAGAGTTATTTTTGTACATTACCAAATATCTTGCCGACACTAATTTTTGTGCAGTTTTCGAAAGGGAGCTATTGGTATATAATGTCTTAAGATTGTAATCATATTGGTAATACACATTTAGACAGTTGTCACCGGGATCACAAATAAAAATATAAAAAAAATTTTAAAAATATTTCCACATTTCTGGTCCAGATGCATTCCATGAATTGAGTGAGTAATTAAGTTTATGATAGAATTTCCCAAGTAGTCGCCAATCCCCCCCCCCCAAAAAAAATACTTATTTGTGTCACGATCAAGTGTACCAGTAAAAGCTGTACTATGTAATTTTCCGTTCCTAAACTGTATCCTATTTAACTTGAGTCAATACCATTTTTAACTAGTGTTTCTGTTCTAACTAATAATAGAAGTTTGGTTTATTTCTACATCATGCATTTCTACATGTTCCTCTGTCACAAAATCTACATCCTAGTATCATTATGCAACCTAAAAAATACGTTACAATAGCTAACGTCTGCACTTCAAAGCAAACAAAATCTGCAGACAATAGCACATTTCCCTACAGTTTCAATCGCCAAATATGTCACTTTTATTTAAATGAATCAAGTGAAAAATTTGATCGTCATTGGCGATTACAAGTGCCAACATAAAGTGATGAGAGAATAAATCTTCTTTAAAATAAACTCCCCCCCCCCCAAAAAAAAAAAAAATAGAATAAAAGTAAGAAGCGGATTTAATCAAATCAAGGCATATGAATACCATTATTGTAAATGAGTATAAGTCGAACGTGAATTTTACAGCCACCTGATCTGAAGTGAATAATAGTTTTGCGACCTTAAATTGAATAGTTCCTCAATTTTCTTTAAAACAATTAGTGCTTGCATCCCGACCTGTCTATTTCTTAGATTGGTCCCACAATGCTTCGTAAGTTACATTTCGTACAATATAGACTCACATTTTACCTATAAATACTTATTGTACCGATAAGCACTTTTTCCATCTCATTATTATTACTAGACAGTAATATGATTTTAGCGATATGACAGGTGAGTTATTGGGGAGGGGGGGGGGGCGGAGGCGTGTACTGCTATTATAGTTTTTTTGTGTAGTCGTCTATGATTTACCGCGAAGCTGTTGGTATAGTTGGCAGTGCAACTACTACTTTACTCTGGACAAGTTTGAACAGTTTGTAAAGCACGTTCAAATAAGGCAGATTATATAATATTTTCGAAAATGTAAGGGTCAGTTTCATGTAAGCCATTTTTTCTTAATGTACTCTCGATTTTCACTTCAAGATAATTAGAATATAGTGGGAGGTGAGGGTCTACTCAAGGGTACGTGGCTGAGATAGGATATGTCTAATCACCAAAATGAAAATTAATGAGCCAAAACTATCGAATTTGACCAGAAATTAATTTAAAAATAAACGAATTGCAATTTTTTTTTGTTAGTAGTATCAATTGTAAAATATTAAAAACTGAGTACGTTATTAAGGTAATTTATTTGACTATGAAAAAAGTGTCTTACGTAACGGAGCTGTACGCTTTTAAGTAGGTACGGGTGAGGTTCAAAATAATTGTACATAGAAGAAACTGGCCATGGTTCCCAAGCTTCAATAATAAGGGCATTCATTTAGTTAAATAAGTACATTTTAAAACTATATTCTAAATCCAATGAGCGTGGGATAAAATGATATTGAAATAAAAGTAAAGTAAAACACTTCAACATTGAGGTTTGTCGTGAGTGTGGACGTAATGTTAGGCACATGGACTCCAAAATGACTGGCACATGGACTCCAAAATGACTATTTCCCGAACGACTCTGGTCGATTACGGTTGCATGCTTCCAGGCGTCCAGCAAGTGTCCAAGGTATCAATCCAGTACTTAATTGCTTTATGATCGTAATATACTCAAAGCAGTCGGAGGCAGGAAGAAAAATAAAATTATGAGAGAATCTACGCTAATTTTTAACTCACTTATTTTAATTACACATGGCAATTGACTATTTTTCATACCCTCTTTAGTTACTTGTAATTCCTTTTTCGCTCTTTTTTTTGTTGTTTTTCAATTTTGTTCATTTCTGGTTAATTTCCGTTAATTGTCATTAATTCGTTCTCATTTGGGTTTTTTTCTTCTTTTTTTTGTGTCTGTGGTTTTTTTTTTAATATAGAGATTCCATCTAAAGTGTGGTTACTATAATTACTAGTTATTGACATAATATTAGATATTAAATGATGATAAGTTTAACTTATGCAAAGGAAGTTACTACAACAAAATACGTGTACATATTCTGTTTACCGAAACAAAGAGTGAAAGAACTGACTACAAATATTAGAAACAGTATGAATCAAACTCTAAGTTTGCCCCTCTCAATGGATTCAATTTTGGTACATACAAAACTTTTCGGTGACTTTCTGAAAGAGTCCCCACAATGATAATGAACCAGCGTCATTTGGTTAGTTGTGCAATACAGTACTCTAAATAGTGGAGACATATTAAGTTAGAATAGTCCATCTCTGTAGTTTTGTAAATTCAAGTCACGATTATGCGCTAAAGGCGACCAACTCTACTGTACTGATCAAATCAATCAACATGTCGTCCGCATGACAAGCCATTTTGAACAATATGGGCATTTTCTAATATGTGAAAATAAATTTTTAATACTAGAAAGTGTTTATTTTTTTTATACGTAATGGCCTGTCATACATCAAAGTAGTACGCCGTTTGCATGAATATTATTGACGGACATATATCGATAATGTTTATGTATAACTCATTTGCACGTTGATTTAAAGCTTTCTACAGGGGTCGATATCATAAGAAGAGATTTACAAGGCTCTAGGGTGTTGCCTTGAGTTATCTATCTAGTCAATTACACTGTATTTCTGTTTCATTTAAATGTTATTGTAGCGGAAGGTACAGATTCAAGCTAGTTTCGAATTTACTTTTGCACATACCGTCTATACTCGCGTATAAGTCGGTTCCAAATGCAAACAACATAGACCCTGATCTGCCGTCGCATAATGCGCCGGCATATCAGGGTCTATGTTGTTTGTTCTACTGATTAGTCCTTACAAACTGCATAGACCCAGATCTGCCGGCGCATTATATGACGGCAGATCTGGGTCTATGCAGTTTGCAGTTGCCATTATAATATACGCGAGTATGGACGGTTCATTGTAAGGATGGTTCACTGACCTACCCAGACATTGGTTATCCATGAGAGAGGATGAAAGGCAATATTTGGTCTGTCAGCACAGAAAATGCTTGTAACATGCGATATTTATACAGATATATTAACCTATGGAAAGTTATTTACACTTTGTATGCTTAACATGAGCCCATACAAATTTGGGGGAAATATTAAGAATAAGTAAACCAATAAGTTGTCCTTAGTGTATTTCAGCCTGAGGCGCTATGTATATAGTTCAAGAAATGTTATGTTACATTTTACAATAAGAGAGAGAGAGAGAGAGAGAGAGAGAGAGAAAGAGAGAGAGACTAAAGTGATGTAACCGTAATGAATATACGCTAAATTATTCAATAAAAAAGTAATTAATTAATTTAATAATTCACATAAATAAATAAATATATTAATGAGTCGAGCTTGAGTTAAAGATGGCTTAATAAGAATCAGATTGCGTCAAAACTCGAACACACACACACACACGTGCGCGTGCTAATAAAAAGAGGGTTCCGTGCTGATGATAAACTATTAATTTACCTTTGCTTGGGCAAAGAAATTGGATTTCATAGTCGGAACATGCAGGGCCGGGATATGAGGTTAACTGGTCGTCATTTATACACAAAAGTCCTTGACTGGTACACGGTGCACTGAGTTTGTTAGCTAAGTAATCTGTTGTGCGAGAGTTAAATATGAACCCTTGTCCAACAATGCGGCATCTAGCATCAACGGGATCTCTTCCTTGGCAAATATTATAAGATCTCTGAATAAATAAATAAATAAATAAATAAATAAATAAATAAATAAATAAATAAATTAATAAATAAATAAAAAGATGGATGGGTATATTATTACTCCGAAGTATTACATGGTATGCAAAAACTAGTTTAAAACATGGGCATCTTCACCGATTACTTAAATGCTTGTAGTTTATAAGAAATAGTGATATCAGTAGTGTTTTTGTCAGAAAAAAACAGTGATTTTGATAGATGTCAAGAGCTATTCTCTATTCCTCACATGCGGTGAAAGATTCGGCCGTTATCATCGTAACATTACTAAGTATAAGACTGTCTATATTATACAGAAATCTATGGCAAATGTTGCTGAAACAGCATATTTAAAAAAAAAAATGTATGTATAGCTTTGAGTGTTTCTTAAACTTAGCAAGCGTAGTTTTGCATGTTCAAGTATGGGAGACTAGGACAAATACGTTTTGAATTTCCAGTGAGACATTCTTCTTTCAAACAATCAATGAACAATGGTGCATTTACTTCAGAGAAAACTTGAGAATTCACAACCTCCAAACAATATACCCCCGCTACCCACCCAGCCCCCCAAAATACACACGACTGAGTAATGTGAAACCTTTCTATTACCTTTCTAAGGGTTGCTACAGTTTCATCGTCTCCCTTCCCGAAATAGGGTCTGTCCGTGTTGATCCACGTGGTCCAGTTTGCATCCGTAGCGTCACACCACACTGTAGCAAAAATAACATATTCGTCACCAAATTAGTAACAAGTTTCCTTTTAAACAGGAAGTGGCTATGCAGTTCAGAACGAAAGGCTATGATTTGCCAGTAAAGATGGGATAAATGATATGGGAAGTAAAATAATCACAAAAATGAACAATACATTTTAAGATTCACGCCGCATATATATATATATATATATATATATATATATATATAGAGAGAGAGAGAGAGAGAGAGAGAGAGAGAGAGAGAGAGAGAGAGAGAGAGAGAGAGAGAGAGAATTACAAATATACACCAAACAGAGCGGAAAGTGCTATCCCTGGATTCTACATGAGAATGCTTGATAACATTAACATAATTTTTAAATACGAATAAATAATATTATCATACAGTTTAGAGAATTTGTAATTCTTACTCTACGGAGATTGGAACCCGGAACCTAGAGCACGTGTGTGTGTGTCTGTGTGTGTGTGTGTGTCTGTGTGTGTGTGTGTGTGTGTGTGTATGTATGTGCAGTCACAGATTTACAAGTTTGGAGCAATGAAAGATTATAATGTTCCCTTCACATCTCTAAAAATCCAGTAGTAATATGGCATAGTGTTGCATAAATACTCAATAAACAAGCTGAATTCTCAAAATCCCCACGCATCTACACTAACAACGCATCTACACTAACCACACATCTACTCGCATCTACACTAACCACGCATCTACACTAACCACACATCTACTCGCATCTACACTAACCACGCATCTACACTAATCACGCATCTACACTAACCACACATCTACACTAACAACACAGCTACGCTAACCATACCCCTCTGACGACAGTTTTCAATAAATGTTACCAAAATTGAATATGTGAGGGGGAAAAAGTTCAACCTTACCACATATTAAGCCTCCAAAGTTTCATAAAATCCTCAATGGAGTTGGGGAGAAAAAGCGATGTTAACCGAATTCCAAAATTAACCGTTCTTGAACAATTATTTTAAAAAAGTTCCCCAAAAATGGGCTAATTGAAAAAAGTAAAACCTTAGTGCTCACCAACACGAACATCGTATCTAACAAACACAGTCTGAACAAAATTGCCCAAGCAACGTGGTTAAGAAGCAATGACGAGCTAAATTATTGAAAATGCCCATTTTCTCGATAACTTTTAAAGAAATCGCCCAACAATGCCACAGAAAAAAAGTAGAACCTTACTGTGCATCTGCACGAACCACATATCTAGCCTACACAGTTTCATGAAAATCTTCCAAGCGGTGTGGGAGGAAGAGCAATGACGAGCTGTGTAACGGATAGGCAAACCAACGAACGGACAGACGGATAAACAAACAGAAAGACTAACACACGGTGGAAAAAACAATATGACGAACTCAATTCACAAAATCCATCCTCCCAATGTTTGATAAGTTTTCAAGACATTTTGCAAAACAAATTGTACAACATCTACACCACAACATACCTACAACATCTACACCACAACATACCTACAACATCTACACCACAACATACCAAAAAACAAAGTTTGAATAAAGTCCAACAAATGTATGAGGAGCAGCGATGACGAACTGAATTCACCAAATACCTCTTTCTTGAAAATATTTTAAGAAATGTTCCCCAAAAATGAGCCAAAGAAAAAAAAAAAGGTAAGTGAACTCTCAATGCGCATCTACACCATCCACATATCTAGCCTACAAAGTTTCAATAAAACCCTCCGACCGATAAGGAAGGAGAAAAGATGGTGAACTTAATCCCCAAAATAGCCACTTTTTGGCAATTTTTCAAAACATGTTCCCAAAGATTGGCCAGAGAAAAAAGAAAAATCCTATTGTATATCTCTACACGATCAAAATATCTAGTCTACAAATTTTTAATGAAATCTTCCAACCGATGTTGGAGGAGACGCGATGACGAACCGAATCCCCCAAATACCCATTTAATTTGATAATTTTTTCAAAACCTTTCTCCACAAATGGGCCAGAAGTTAAAAGTCAACACTCACTGCACATCTACACCAACCGCTTTATCTAGCCTACAAAGTTTCAATGAAATCCTCCAACTGGTGTACGAGGAGACACGATAACGAGCTGAATTCTCATCCCCACCTCCACTCCATCTCCTCAACAAGTGCATCTCCACCAACCACGTATATAGCCTACAGAGTTTCAATAAAATGGTCCAAGCGGTGTGCGAGGCGATGACAAGATTTGTAATGGACGGACGGAGAGACGGAGAGACTGAGGCATGGGGGCAGCAATAATATCCCCACTCTTCGTAGAAGTGCGAGGATAATTAATCGTTCTATCTGCTAACTTCAGTGTATAATATTACACACTAAAGCAGAGCTAACTTGTGTGGCAACTGTCAGTATACAGGTAGATATTGTAGATTATGTAAGGAAGGCCTTTGTCTGATTTGCACTGCCAGTGACTGAGCAATCAAATGCCCTATTATGTCAATCAACGTTTTTACGTTTTTTTTAAAGGTCAGTTGGCGTTGCGATTGGCAGAACTTGGTTTTGGTGTGTATTTCCGAGTCTTGCGGTTACGTGGAGAACGTTTTTAATTATTAATCTAGGTAAATACTTGTGCAATGAATAAACGAATGTATTCAAATCTATTCGCTGTGTAACTGCATGACTATGTAATATGGCGGCATCCTTCAACTACCATTTCTGTCCGAAGTCAAGAATCAAACCATAAAGGTCACGAGAGAGAGAGAGAGAGAGAGAGAGAGAGAGAGAGAGAGAGAGAGAGAGAGAGAGAGAGAGAGAGAGAGATTACATGCCATATTTTTAGACAGCTATCCTTTAATAAAATTTATATTGACTAGAGTATAGTTCGGGGCGGATGTTGTAGTGCCAGTGCTTTTATGACAGAATATTTTGACTGCAATCGGATTAAAATCGAGATTTGTTTATAATATATAGATCTGGCAGATGTAGGTTTATGTTCTGACAACCTTTGAAATTGCAGATCTATATATTGTTAGTAAGCTATCAAATAAAGCGTAGCATTTCGTGTTGGGACGAGATATCATTTGAAGAGACATGTTCCGAATGATGTTTTCACTTTCTTAAATGTGATTTTTGTTATCAGATTTGTAAATCAAATGGTCAGCAGAAAATGACTTCGTAACGGTGTCCGTCAGATCTCCGTTGTGTTGAGGATCTCAATTTTTCTTACTGATTACTCAGTTTCATTGATGTCATCAACTAATCGCTTTTGGATATTGATACGTAATAACAAAAGCATAAAATTTTTTTAACAAATCGTGCACGCGCAGCACACATAAAGAGTACGATGACATTTTCCAAACTGATGTAGGCCTTGTACGCAACCCGTATCAAACTCGTCTTGAATCAGTCCACGGCGTAAACCTATTAATATACCTGAATCAGCAAGTTTATTTTCAGTCTACATAAGTATAACGTTATTAGTAAGAACACCACACCTGTTTTATGAAGTAATAATCCGTGAGTCAAGCAGATGACTTTGAAAGCGACCAATACGAAACAAGAAACCAATGACATCACCTTACGACCAATCCCTTTATCCTAACCAATAGTAATAATAATAATAACAGACGCCGGTGGATGCAAATCATAACTTTTAGTTTGGGTATAGAACAAGTGAAGTTTGATGATAAATTCTAATAGTACTCATACTTGCTTCCTTATTTTGTATGTTCTTTCGTGTGTTTGTATTGCTCTTTGTTCTCAGGCCCGTCTTTCTGTATGATTTTTATAAAACATATAGCCAATTATGAACACAGGTATGTGTATGTGTGTGTATGTGTGTGTGTATGTGTGTGTTTGTGTGTATGTTATTTTATTTATGCAAAGATATTTTGAGATTTCTTTCACGTTATAGCAAAATGATTTACTTGTATATCACTGAAAAAAGGATTTACTTGTATATCAGTGAAAAAAGGATTTACTTGTATATCAATGAAAAAGGATTTACTTGTATATCAATGAAAAAGGATTTACTTGTATATCAATGAAGAAAAAGATTTACTTCTATATCAATGAAAAGATTCAGAATCAGGGTTTCTCGATGCATCACATGACTTCCAAGTTGAGAAAAAATTTTTATTTCAGGAGGTTTTACCGGTCGGAGACAAAAGAGCAAGAAAGTTTTGAATTACGCACATGTACATGTTTGACTCAGTTGTTTGTATCGCTAAATGCTCTTTTTGCTTTAAATTCCTGTATAATTTTAGAACATTATTAGCAATAGCCAGTTGAGCAAGCATGACCGAACAGGTACATAGTAAATGCCAATTATTATGAACACGAACAATCTGTCAAATAATACATCTTCATTATTTATTACGTAGTTAATGTCACAGCTATTGGCAGTGATGCATGATGAACTTAACATCAATATTTTACCAGTTGAACTGTGTCTTTGGAAGTATCAAATATACAACCATACATTGTTACGTACATGTATATTTAGTGACGGTTCTTAGTGGCTCATTGGTTACTTCCCTTGGGAACCACACTGGAGTCAATCATATAACATTCCTATAACAAAAAAGATTTTCCTAAGAGTGTTTTCATCAAAGGTTTAATAACTGAAAACTTCTTCAGATCTATCGTTACTTTACAAAAGGTGTCTAAAGACCTAACCTTTAATTTAAAGTAAACTATTTATAAAACGTGAAAAGTATTAAAATTATGATAACTCACAGTTGAATAACAATAAATATGGTAACGTAGGTGACGATGATTGTTATAATGACGATGACGACGGAGATGATGATAATAATGGTAAAGTAATCTACGCCCTTAGGTTATAAACTTAAGGACTGTGATCCTCACCCACCGTGCGTAAGGTATTTATTTGGGAAAAAAATAAGTTACCGAGGACATGTTTTCCTGTCGGTCAATATTTACGCGATAAATGTAAAAACGAAAATGTCGCAGTCATCATCATTATCATCGTCATCATCGCTTGGATCTATTATAATCATCAAATTCAATGTATTACGAACCCAGTCTCTCGTTTTCTTTTCTGTCTATCTTTCTCGAACATCGTGGTTGTCCGTAATGGGTATCATATACATGTATGTTCACATGTATAGTCCAACGGCTTTTTTTTTTCTTTTCTTTTTTACTTCCGATAAGATGGCTAAATTTTTTTTTTATCTGTAGTAATAGTCTGTTTGATGCACCTTGACTGCCATAAAATTAAAAACATGTGAAAAGTACAGGACAAACATACAAACTGTCATGCTCAAAATGAATTATAAGTATATACCCAGGCATGTGCAATTAATAGTTTTTAAATTTCAAGTTAAAAAATTGTGTTCTTTGTTATCATAGCTTTAATATGTATTTAATACAACTGGTTGTCCATATGAAAGGAATGGCAGGAAATACCCAATCTAATAATAATAGTCATGTACTTCTGTGTGTGAATTGGTGCAGGTTAACATCCAATAGGATATAAGCATACCTAGTCCTTGTGCTTGTAAATTTACTGAATGGTAATTTATCTAATGTGCTTGTAAATCTACTGAGTGGTAATTTGTCCAGTGTGCTTGTAAATCTACTGAGTGGTAATTTATCTAATGTGCTTGTAAATTTTTTGAGTGGTAATTTCTCCAATGTGTTTGTAAATTTATTGAGTAGTAATTTATCCAATGTGCTTGTAAATCTACTGAGTGGTAATTTATCCAGTGTGCTTGTAAATCTACTGAGTGGTAATTTCTCCAATGTGCTTGCAAATTTATTGAGTGGTAATTTCTCCAATGTGCTTGTAAATCTACTGAGTGGTAATTTATCCCATGTGCTTGTAAATCTACTGAGTGGTAATTTATCTAATGTGCTTGTAAATTTATTGAGTGGTAATTTCTCCAATGTGCTTGTAAATCTACTGAGTGGTAATTTATCCCATGTGCTTGTTTGTTAACTACTGAAGAACAGGGCAACAATTTTAGCAACACCCTAAAAATGTTACATCAGTATGTCCAACAAAAACTTAAAAATCGAGTGTTGTCATAATTGTAAGACGTTCACAATTTTAAGAAATTCGAATTTTATGGCTAGTCAGTGCACTGTATACATTGTTTAATTGTGATATTCCACATTCTCGTACAAAACAAGAGTGACAGTTAGGTTAGTGGTCACGCTAATACTCATCGTGACCTCTGCTTGAAAGTGTATGTTTGTACGTGTTCTAGTTATCTACCCTTGTTCTCCATAAATTTTAACCAGCACAAATTCTTCGGGGCATATGTATTAGTGCAACATTATATCAACATGCAGTCGTGTAGCTATCAAATAATAAACAATCAGTCTCAGAATGTCTCAATATGATTTGCCAGACAAACGAATGTCTGACCAGAAGCTTGTCAGAATGACGTCATAAGCAGCCATGTTGGATTACAACTAACGGATTCAAGGTTTTTCATAGAAAATGATACACAATTTTCTTTTAATATGTAATTACATTTTATGAAAGTAATAATTATGAAGGCTGAATTCCACAGAATGATCAACAAATCGTTCCAGTTTGTATGAACACAGACGGTTCCAGTAAAGTATCAAAATGGATGAAATAGGTCCCAAGATAGTTCATAAGACAGCTTCGTGAAACAGCCTGCTATACACTGTATAGAGTGCGTATAATCAATCTTATGGATTATCTTAGGATTATCGTGAAACTGGGCCCTGAAGTATCAAAATTTGGCATTGTTGTTAATGTCTGACTTCATAACTGGGACCTGGAGTGTCCAAATTTGACATTGTTGTTAATGTCTAACTTCATAACTGGGACCTGGAGTATCAAAATTCGGCATTGTTGTTAATGCCTGACTTCATATTTCTACTTCCATTTGATCATGATTCCAGATTTACCCACAACTGAGTTGAATGTCTGGGAATACTATCAAAAATTAAAATACTGTATATAAGTGCTATTGCTTACGTTTTCCCCATATACTTCAAATTTAAGCTGTATTCCACTATGTCGGACAGATTTTAAAGGGAGGTAAATCTATTTGCAAATGCAGCACTCTTTAGGAAAAATTAAAAAGAAAAATGTCTTGTAAACGATTGATTCTATAAAGGCTAGAATGATTGGCTTTGATAAAGAATATTTTGTAGTAAGAAAGATAAAATGTCACACATTCTTTATTATATATTGTACCAGTCGCATTGTATAAATATTTTTTTCATTTCAGAGGGCTGGTCTTTGTTATGGGTATTCTTTATGATTGTGGACTCATTGAATTATGGGATTAACAAAATGTATGTAGAACTTTTAAATATATCGAAGACGGTTACCCATATTGTACATGATATAATTGTCCAGTCATGGAATGATGACATTTTGACTATATCTAAGTGTATAAATTATGAATTTGTTTTTGAAAATTATATGATTCCTCTTCCACCAGAGCTGGCAACACATGTTTGTTCTTTTCGTTGTAACAATCACAACCTTCTCATATAAGATGGTAAATTTTCCAGTATGGACAGGTCTCAGTTACAAACAAGAAATGGGTTACGAGATTCATTATATTATTAATTGTACTTATTTCAAGAGGGAAAGAGCTAAGTTTTACCTATGCATCTACTTAGTAAACAAAACACGTTTTACCCTGAAACTCTTCACACATATATGTTTTATCTAATTGAATTGGCAACATTGTGTAAATTTGTATTGTCAAATTTAAGTTGATGCTACCTTTCACTTGTAACATTATCTGTTGACACTAGATATAGATTACCATTTAAACTTGTATGCAGCCATGTGGGGTCTATAATGGAATACGATGTCTCAAACTGTCTCAATATGATTTGTCAGAAAAACAAAAGTCTGACCAGACCCTTGTCCGAATGATGTCATAAGCAGCCATGTTGGGTTACAACTAACAGATTCAACTATTGACCATTAAAATTATTTCTGTGAATATCACATGCATTAATACAACGATTACGATACTGCTGCTGACGTCATTTGAATGGGTCTATAAACTGGCAAGCTAAAATAAAAATATAAAAAATATTTTTAAAAATTAAAAACAGATAAAAACAAATTAAAAAAACTTATTACAGTGAGATCACAAGCAAATAATTTCAAGGTTGTCATAATTGTATATGTTAGGAGCACAATGTAGCAGCAAGTCCAATATAAGTCAACCAAAATTTGCCATTTTCAAGAAGTCATTACAAGTTAAAATCAATAGATTACATTAATAATAGAGACAGTGACAACCACCCTGTTGTATACTGTCTATATTGATATATGGAGATTAAAAAGAACTTATTGTAATCGGGATGCTCTCTAAATAACCAAGAGTAAAATCTCAATTTTAATCAAATATGGACGTCTATGACGTCATCCTGAGGGGTGTCTATAGTACTTTGGAAGATTAAAGGTCAATGGTACCGTCATACATCTTTGATTTCACAAACCAACACATGTGAAATATATTGTATAATAATTTATCGTTACAATCCTTTCTTTTTTTTAAATCTTTTTTTTTCATTTAGCATAACATATTTCTTTAACTCGTGCTTTACATTTTTCTGGTAATTCTTGGCCAGAAAGAAGTCGGAGATGTCTAAATCTTGTGAGACAAGAGTAGTTCTGGTACTCATAAGTAAAGTACAAATTATATGAGTCCGTTAGAATTAATGTATATACTAGTGCAGACATTCATAATCATCATCGTCATCGTCTTTGTCGTCGTAAACGTAGCCGTTGTAGTTATATCTGCTATCATCCTAATCTTTGTAATTTGTTTCCTGTGAAACACAAGTCGAGTGTACATATTTTGTTGAACTGCGTTTGTTAGAGGACGCTATGGTGTCATTTTTATTAGACTGATTTTTGGACTACCTTTCTCAATTTACGAAGAAAGGTTTACATTAAGAACAGAATGGTGTACCCGCCACGTTACAGTGTAAATAGAATCGTGTACCCGCCACGTTACGGTGTAAATAGAATCGTGTGCCTAACAATATTGGACTGTCTTTCCTAACTCCATGCAGGAAAAAAAAATATATTTCTGATAATGGAAAATAGACATTTTAATATGAAAACTAGTTTTAAATAACCTGTAATTAAGACTTTTCGATGACGTATTGATGTTAGTTTACCAAACTTGCATGTATTGATCTTTTAGTTGTTGTTCTACTGTATTTTTTACCATTTAACTGACACAAAACTTTGGTTTCTCAATATGTAGCTAAACTCAGTATCATTGAATATAACTGTTACTTCTAATATCCATTTATTGTCATAAGAGTTGTCACAAAAATGTTTGTATCAAAAAGAATACATATGATAAAACATTTTTTTCTTCATAACTACTAATTAATCTAATTAGTCTAAAAGTGTTTAATTCGAATTTTAATGCAAATAATTAAGAGTAACCGATGAAGTTCACCATATACCATATCTAGAGGGGTAAAGTTTTTGACATTCAATATACATGTAATGAAAGCAAGATGTGTTTTTTTCTCAGCCTTTTCAGATCTTACAAATTCCCAAATTAAGCATGTAAAATCGGTACAAAATAGTCTGATCGAACAGTTTTAGCTGAAAATCAATAGGCAAATGGAAATTATGTATATGCTTTTGAAGTAAATACACACCTTTATTAGCTATAGATATTTGATTTTTCAGGCCATTGGAGAACTTTTCATTCTTGTGAAATATAAGGCTTAAGTATTTATATTTATCTACAACATCAATATAGGCATCTAAATATGAGTAATATGGTCACGTGACGCCTCAAAGCATAGTCTGCGCAAATATCAGACTGAGAGAGAGAGAGAGAGAGAGAGAGAGAGAGAGAGAGAGAGAGAGAGAGAGAGAGAAAGAGAGAGAGAGAGAGAGTATTTTGATACTTTCATGTTGTTTTTTGCGGTAATAAAAGACTATTTATTCCTGGGACGAAATAGTTTGAATGCACAGTAGTGTTTTCTACTAGGAATAAAGCAATTTTGATCCGCTATTTTTAGAGCAATATACATAACAAGTCATTTAATTCTTGCAGTTTTAATGGGGTGGGGTGTGGGGGATCATATCAATGAGTTACCCAGTGAAAGTTTACGCTAAAACGTTATGTCGCTCTCTCTCTCCCTCTCTCATATTGTATGTATGTATGTATGTATGTATGTATGTATGTATGTATGTATGTATGTATGTAGGTATGTATGTATGTATGTATGTATGTATGTATTTATGTATGTATGTATGTATGTATGTATGTATGTATGTATGTATGTATGTATGTATGTATGTATGTATGTATGTATGTATGCATGTATGTATGTATGTATCATTTAACGGCACCTCATCACAATAGTTGTGGCTACATGGTGCCAACTAAAAGTAAAATTAAAAAATGTAAAAATGAAGAATCGCACATACACCCTATGTCTCATATTGTAGTTATATATATATATCCAGCCATCATAATTGCTTCGGTGAAGTACGTCACACACTCTGTTATATATTTATCCAGCCATCATAATTGCTTCGGTGAAGTACGTCACACACTCTGTTATATATTTATCCAGCCATCATAATTGCTTCGGTGAAGTACGTCACACACTCTGTTATATATATATCCAGCCATCATAATTGCTTCGGTGAAGTACGTCACACACTCTGTTATATATATATCCAGCCATCATAATTGCTTCGGTGAAGTACGTCACACACTCTGTTATATATTTATCCAGCCATCATAATTGCTTCGGTGAAGTACGTCACACACTCTGTTTAGCAATTAACTCATTTTCCTCCACATTGTTACGTGCATGACCATGCAATTTCATGTGCGCATTCACATTGATCACTTAAGTGAAAATCCATAAAAAGTAAATTGTGGTTATAATGACCTACTGTTCTTGCTAAAATGACTATGCCAAGCTTTTGGAACATGTTCCGTACACAAGCGAAGCAGGCGAGACATATCATTCAAATAATGTCCTGCTGGATCATTCTTAGCACATACCTTCTAATTTTTATCCAATTATAAGCGTGAAAGATGAGAACAATATTTTATTTGAATTTATTTCATAAACGGGAAATAAAGTAAATACTGTTTTATGCAATATTTCACTCGCGTCCGTACTAATTTTATTCTTCTTTTTGCTTTTGTTTGTGTGCTTTATTATTTTGGGACGAGTGTAATTCTAGTCCAGTTTAGACTATTGATTTTGTTGACATCTGTTTTAGATGTGTGTTGTGCGGATACAAATTTTCTATTTAATACTGACTAATGTAACAAAGAATATGAACCTAAACAATTCAGCCGAGTGGTTTTCTAAATATATCAATGGGCGTTTAAAATCATGTATTTTAGCAGAAGCTACGTAAAACAGTAAACTCATGTACTGACTCAATGATGACGCCTCTCTCTCTCTCTCTCTCTCTCTCTCTCTCTCTCTCTCTCTCTCTCTCTCTCTCTCTCTCTCTCAGGGATCGCGCTGTGCATCGCCAATGTCGCAAATTGCGATTTTTTTTCCTGATTGGTGACAAAATATACCATCTGGCGATTTTTTTTAGCGACAATGTTTTTGGCTCTTAAAACTTGTATATTCAATCTTGGGTTTGGAGTGGAGGAATTCATAGGCACCACGAAAGGAAGCCGCAAACTTGGGTATACAATGCACTGGAATCTCTCTATTGTTACATAAACAAATCATTTGTTCATATCGACCGCTTATGCTGACATCTGGCCTGAGTACTGTACGCGGTGATACACTCGAATAGTCATGCTACCGGACTTTAGTATGGGCCCGTTCCATTCTGAATCGTACACCACCTTCGGTCTTCGAAAGTATTTACCTGGGCCAGTTACTATCTAGCTGAGGATTATTTAATCTCTTTATACCTTACAAAATTTCAAACCAAACCTTGTTCCGTCTACGCATACTTTTTTAATTTGCAAAAATAGAGTTGTAAACGGCGAGTGCAATATTAAAGAAAATGCTATTTATAGTACAAGCACAGCCTAAAACACGTCATACGGTGCATGGCTGCGACGCGGATCCTTGCGCAGATAAAACTAAAAGTCGGTACATTTATACTGTATAAAACGTGCACAATATCATCCACTATAATCAGTAAAATTAAAATAAAGGCTACGAAACTACAGTGAAAAAAATTATCTGAATCATAAAAATGTAATGTAAGTAGAATATAGACTTTATCATTTTTTTAAATTATATGCCACACATTCCAAAATAATGAAGTCTGAATAAAAATAGCATTATACTATTTTTTTAAAAATCATAATTAAGTACATTTAAAATAGCAAGAAATTTGTACATTATTATTATTATTATTATTATTATTATTATTATTATTATTATTATTAATATAAAAGACCAAAACAAACAAACAAAAAAAAAAAAAAAAAAAAAAAAAACATACACATGCATGCAGAATAAGTAATAATTCAAATAATAATTAAAATATTCAGATGACAATACTTTTTTCCCAGATCAAAAATGAATAAAAATAAAAATAGAAATAATATTGTATAATAATGCTGATATTTTGTATCACAATTTTAAAATTCAGAAATTGAATCAGATTGTAAAATAAATAATTTTAATAATAATGATTTATATGTTTATCAGACATTTATACTTATATTTAGGAATTATTTGTATTTTCAACAAGATCAATAATAATAATAATAATTATAATGTCTACATTACAAGCTCTTTTTAAATGTTAATCAAACTGCTGGCATACTAAATGCCATGTAAATATGAACTAAATATATTAGATGGTGAAGACACTTATGTTCATACTGCATTTTTTGTGGAATGTTTAACATATGATATAAAAATGATAAAAATCTATAATCTAATTATCTGACATATTTATGAGTTAGAGAATGACATATGATTTAGAGAATTTTGTTAATGTTGTTTTGTATCCATTTATTATAGTCATAGTCATTAAAGTAGTAGGCATCTTGTATGGTAATACAGTATAGATCCACATCACAACCGTGCACCTTACAATAAAAGTATTAACTATTTGATTTTACATTTCTGTCTTTATTTGTATTCATCACTGATTTGGTAAAAAAAAGGTGTAAAAAATATGTAATTCATATTTACATGTCATTTAGCATGTGCACGTTTTATACAGTGGTGTACGATTCAGAATGGAACGGGCCCATACTATAGCTACAATCGACCAAACGACCGCTAATCCTTTTTTTGGAAATTTGGGCGTCCGTGGCTGAGATATGATAGAAAATTAAAACTGATGTTCTGTGATATGTGTTTCATACTTTTCGGACAATCTTCAAGAATTTTACATTCAAACGATTAGGTCCTTCCCGATTGAATATTTCCAAGGTTACCCTTTATTCTCATACAACATGTACATACTGTTCAGCCGACACAAGAAATTTACAAATACTGAGTCTGTAATAAACTGAATACAGTGTATCATTTAATATGATAGTCGGTCAGTTTATACAACTGTTTAAAGACAATTAGAAGGTAAGGCGGTCAGCGATAAACAGACACCTTTCAGAGATTTATTGAATTGACTCACAATAACTAGGGTGATGTGTCATATCAAATCCTTTGAGCACTGCTGAGGGAGAGCCCATTAGGTTAATTTGCATAGGTAAAGTACACTAAGTGGAACAACCCAATTTGTCTTACGTACATCAAAGAGAGAGAACCTACTGAGAATCGGACAGACAACAACAAAGCAATTCAGTAAGTAAGTGCGCTTTGCGCACACCTGCATACCTGTAAACATTGTGGTTCTAGTCCTATGTACAGGTATAAACATTAATACACCCCCCCCCCCCCAATATCGCGCCTTCAATGAACCCCCTTAATTGTGGGGAAACCATGCAGCGATGGAGGGGTGTGACAATAGCGTTTTTAACGCTTTAATGTGTCAGGTGTGTTGCAAACAAGCAACACACTTGACCATTAATAAATAGTGTGCGGTGCACACACTTTAAAAAGACGTACATGGTCGAATGACCGAACACGTCTATAATCCAAATTCTCTCTCTCTCTCTCTCATGAGAATCGGCACGTACGAATGTGAAGGAGACTTCGACTTTGAAACTGCATTCACGCAAGTGGGCACGATGCATACTCATGTGACATTCGATTTTATTATTTTTATGAAACAACATTTTAATAGTGCAAAACAATAAGCATACAAAACAGTCATGCAATGATTTATTCTATAATATTGTGGTATTGTATTATTTCCTGTCAATAAAGTAATAAATTCTTCATCTTTTTCAATTTTCATTGCCTACCACATTAATAGACATGGAAAAATACTTACTCCTTGCTTGGCGACACTTTTTGAAAATTGGCGACAAAATATTGAGATTTGCGATTTTTTTGGCGACAACTTTTTTAAAGCCAGCACCATCCCTATCTCTCTCTCTCTCTCTTTCTCTCTCTCTCTCTCTCTCTCTCTCTCTCTCTCTCTCTCTCTCTCTCTCTCTCTCTCTCTCTCTCTCTCGTTATATGCAAGGGATATAACGCGCGAGCCTAAAACAAAATGTTTTCGGGCAATTCTGTTATAGCGATTTTGATTTATAATGTTATTGTACTTTCGATCAGTGGCATTATATTAAATCACTAAATACATGTACGCCGTCACCTGAGTACGGTCCATGAGCTTGAAGGCATTTTTAGTTAATTAATATTCGTTGTTTGAACGCTTTCTACTGTTTCATTCTTGTTTATACAGTTGGCTTTGCCAAACACCAGAGGAAATGTATGCATAGTCTGAATCAGATAAATAATACTTTATGATTTAAAAAAAAAAAAAATTAAACGTTCTTATGACGATGTATAAGGCTATACTAGTGCAAGGCATGCCTGTAGTGTGTGGTAGCGATGTTGGTATATTTTATTTTACCTGAGTGCTTTGTGATATATTATCGTGTGTTTATGGTGATATGTAGTAAGTAATAGGTTGAAAGGCAGAATGTTTGAAGAGTGAATGCAAGAGCTTGAGTATTTTGTCATATCCTATATATAGATGAAAGATAATAAATTATATTCATCCCTCCCTCCCCCTCTCTTTCTCTCTCTCTCTCTCTGCTAGTACTTGTATGTAAATAAGAGACATTACCTTTAACGAATATCTGGACCAGCACCAAGAGTTGTATCTCCATTTGTAGTAATATATCCCTTGCTCTCATCATTCCTTTCGAAAACAGCGACACGATAAAGAAAGGTTCTCAAATCTTCAATTATTCAACCAGTTTTTACATTACCAAAACACCGTATCTATCTAAGGAGATACAGCTCTCAGACGACAGAAATAAATCCAAACCACTGTGATCTATCTACTTTCACTTTGGAGGGAAACCAATCGCTGCAAAACTTATATACCGAGATGAGTCAGTGTCCTGTACTTGAACCAATCAAGTGTTTCGCGTATTCTACAGGTAGGAGAATCCTTCACGCAGTGTCACGTCATAAATGGGAGCAGCCAACATTTGTCTAACAAAGGTACGCCTCAGGTGAGATAAGTATGCATTAATAAGTACAGCGGGTCGAGTCCATCTGATATGTTAACAGGGAACATATTGATTGTAAAAAAAAAAAAAACAAAAAAAAAAAAACAACCACAAGAGAAAGAATTTAAGATGGTTACCGAGAACTTCATAGTAGCT